>JBBPLM010000460.1:0-12378 GCA_038089795.1 Pulchroboletus neoregius | reverse complement strand
GTAATGTATTCCGTGATGCTAACCATCCTTGTGCCTTTTCAGCGCTGGTATGTAGTATGTACCGCATCGTCGTAATACTGTGACGTCTGAATGTACAGTATACATTTACATTTCCGTCCAACACTATCCTCCCAGTCCGTAGTGAATGCTACGAGTTGAGACATCGAGTAGGTCACCTTCATCTAAGAGCTCAATGTAGCCCCAAGCAAGAATTGATTAGGTGTAATGATTTTATTTTATCAATCGGACAAGAATTTCCGATTGCCCACTGTAAGAAGGTGTTTCCCACTCTCCTCCAAGTTTACCGACGCTTATCGCAGCCTCAAGGCCACATCTGAACCATATATAAATATCGTCGATTCTATGTGGGAGCGATCTGTTCAGCCTGAGGCATGCAGACCACCAGTGCTTCAACCACTGCAGAAGGTGGTGCCAACCTACGACACCTAACGGCTCGATCCAGCGACGATCATGTCCGGATTGGTGACGACATCGAACTGAACAACCTTCCCTGCAAGGATTCAGATGTGCGCAAGCAAGCCTCTCAGCCCGAGTCGACCACGGGTGCCCCCAATTCGGGCACGGTGGTTCAGACCGAGGCACAGCGCCTTCGCGCACGCATTCAGTTCGCGACCCTTTGTTGGACGTTGTACCTCGCAGGGTGGAACGACGGGACGACAGGACCGTTGTTGCCACGAATTCAAAAAGTCTACAACGTGGGTGTCCTCGAGGGAACAGTGAAGTCCCAACGAATTATTGACATGAACACGCATGACAGGTCAACTTTGCGGTGGTCTCCCTGATTTTCGTCTTTGCTTGCATTGTGGGTGTCGAGCCGTTGTTGGAGTTGGTGTCAAGTACTCGGATGTTGACGGTAGCCATGAAAAGGGATTTTTGACAGGCGCGTTTTCGAACGTGGTATTGAACGATCGTTATGGTTTTGGCAAGGTCGGTTTGTTTTGTGTCGGTCCTGATGGTGGTCTTGCGATGCTGATACGCAATGGCTTTATGACAGGTCATCGTGTTGGGTACGTCGTCTATCCATGGGGACCCCTTTTCCTCCCCTAAAGCAAAGAACGGCGGGCTCACCGTATTTCTTTTCCAGGGTCTATACTTCAGGTGATTGGGTATAGTATCGAGGCTGCCGCGTTGCCTTTTCCGGCGTTCTTGCTGGGGTATGCCATCAATGGTATCGGTTTGGCGTTGCAGGTCCGTTGCTTATGTTGGGTGGTCTTTGCTGTTGCTAGATTCCCTTCTAGGATGCTCAGGCAAACGGTTTTGTGGCTAGTCTCAAAGACAATGCAGAAGCTAAAATGGGACTCTTGCACGCAGTACGTTTGTCCATTCGTTCCTGGACTCGGCTGAATGAATGCTAGGCTTATGGTATGGGGTGTCGTGCGTTGCCTTTGGGTGGGATACTCACGTATTGAACGTTGAAGGCGCTGGTGCACTCTCGTCACCACTCGTTGCCACCCAATTTGCTCAACTTCCATATTGGTCTTTTCACTATCTCGTTTCGTTGGGTGTCGCGTTGATAAACACCGTCCTTGTGATTGTAGTCTTTCGCTTTAAGAGCCAGGATGGTCCGTTCTTATCATGACTCTCTCGTATTCAACGCTCACATTATTTGAAGAGTGCTTGACTCAGATCGGACAACCCGCAGGGGAGCAGAGTCAGGGTGAAAACAGTCACTTTAGACAGATATTTGCATTGAAGGATGTACACCTTCTTGCGGTGTTCATTCTCGTCTACGTGGGTGTCGAGGTTACCCTTGGAGGTACGTTTGTTATGGCCTCATATATTCTGTACCGTGTTCACGATGATGTTCAGGCTGGATTGTCACATATATCATCGATGTCCGTGGGGGTGGTCCATCGTCTGGGTATATATCATCAGGATTTTTTGGAGGTATGCTCCATCCATGAAGAGTTTGGTTCGCTCCTACATATACGTCGATGAACAGGTCTGATGACGGGTCGGGTCGCCTTGTTGTGGCTCAACCAAAAGGTATATCCCCTGCATGTGTTACTGCGCGTCGTCATTTCTGATCCTTTCAGGTGGGAGAACGGAGGATCCTATTCGTTTACGCTCTTCTTGCTATCGGATTGGAGTTGGTCGTGTGGTTAGTACCATCGCTGATCGGTGGAGCCGTGTCTGTTTCGATCATTGGTGTACTACTGGGTCCAATGTATCCGATCACGATGAACCACGCTGGACGTGTGTTGCCAGCTTGGCTACTGACCGGTAACGTCCCTTGTCGGATCTCGCCCCAAGATGCAGGTACTCACACCGGTGTGGTAGGTTCGATTGGATGGATCGCCGGTTTCGGTCAAGCGGGGTCAGCATTGTTGCCATTCATGACGGGCACGATTGCGTCTAAGACGGGTATCGGCTCCTTGCAGCCTTTGTGAGTGCGAACCGTTTCTGATCTCTTGGTGGGCCACGCTTATGCGTGTGTTTATAGGTTGGTATCGATGATGGCGTTCATGATGATGCTCTGGGCGCTCGTTCCCGGCAAGGGATCACGGCGCACGGATTGATGACGTGATGGGACAACCTCGCCAAAAATGTATAATCTTAGACATGTACCATTGATACGTGATGTGGAACGTTCATGAACTTGACTTTTTTTCTAACGCAACACTCTGACCGGAATACCTTCTCAATCAGTTATTTGCGAATTTCTGCGCTTCTGTGCCGATCTCCACCTTGACTCGGTCTTCGGAGTTCTCAAGCGTTGCGTACGTATGGTTGACATCAACGTCGCCCCTGGCACCGTCGTCCCTGCGGTGGGCCCCTCGCCGGTAGCGCACTACCGACCCAGGGCTCCTCGCATTCGGGTTTGTGGTGTAAACGGTTTCGTCGTTGACTTGTTCAAATTAACCTGCTGCCGTAGCTGATAGATATTTTCGCGAATTCGACTGAGAGTTTATTCGGCAAGACTACGACTACCAACAGCAATACTCTACGAGGCTGCGCATTCGGCAGCACCTGCCAAAGTGTGAGTGAAGAATTGCGAACCAGTGGGAGTGGAACCAGATATGACGTAATCAACAAAGAACGACTGTCTACTCATCGAGAGTCGTTTTGGAAACCAGTGATAGTATGAGAAAGTACCGTTCAACTGCTTCGAGATTTACGAAGGTACGACCTCCAGCCTAAGAGCAAAAGAATGACAGTCATGAATGAAGGAATTGACGAGGTTGCCAACCTCTTCAATTTGCGAAAAAGTATATTTTCATACTTGTTCTCGACCAAAGTCTTGTGAGTCTCTTCAGCTATACCTCGGTCGCATGTGCATAACTGTCAGAAGCCACCTGACATGGGCATTTCCAATTCCCTGCATAGATCGCGACTATAGTACTGTTTATCATGGCCTCGAGGCCACGTCCGATGCGCATATAAATATCGTTCATTTTATGCGGGCCCCGCCGAGCGATCGATTGGCTCCAAGATTCGTCTCGTCTCGCCATGCAGACCAGTGAGGCCACCAGTGTTTCCGCAGAAGGCGGCGCCGATCCACAACACCCAACGGCCCGATCCCGCGACGACCACCATCAGACTGACGAGGAACTCGAATTGAACGTCCTTGCGCGCAAGATTTCTACTGATGGTGCCATTGGGACGAAGCAAGCCTCCCATACAAAAACTAAGGCTCAGCGCTTTCGCGCACGCATTCAATTCGCGACCCTCTGTTGGACGCTGTACCTCGCGGGTTGGAACGACGCGACGACAGGTCCGTTGTTGCCACGGATCCAAAAAGTCTACAACGTAGGTATGCTCATGATCGCGTTTGCGTGCTGAGGTTGTTGAACGGATGCGTGGACAGGTCAACTTTACTGTGGTATCTCTGATTTTCGTGTTTGCTTGCATTGTGGGTGTTATTTCGACTCTCGATCAGTGTTGAGGCGGCGAGGCTCGAATGTTGACAATACGAACAGGGATTTTTGACAGGCGCGTTCTCGACTGCGGTGTTGAATGATCGATATGGTTTTGGCAAGGTTTTGTGTCATTCTGACGGTGGTGCTAGGATGCTGACACGCAGCGTCTTACACGACAGGTCATCGTTCTCGGTGCGTCATCTATACTTGTGGGTCTGTCGAAAGAGGGACCACGGATCTATTGTGTTGCCCTCCAGGATCTATGCTTCAAGTGATTGCGTATAGCATCGAGGCTGCCGCTTTGCCTTATCCAGCGTTCTTGTTTGGGTATACCATCAATGGAATCGGTCTGTCATTGCAGGTTCGTCGCTTGTGTTGATTGTTCCCTTCTGTTGCTAGACTCCCTTCTAGTACGCTCAAGCGAACGGTTTCGTAGCTAGCCTCAAGGACAATGTAGAAGCCAAAATGGGTATCTTGCACGCAGTACGTTTATACGTTTATTCCTCCGTCTATCAAACACGACTGAACTTCTGATGGGTAGGCTTATGGTATGGAGTGTCGTGTGTCGCACCATGGTTGGGTACTCACGTGTTGATTGAAGGTGCTGGTGCACTCTCATCGCCGCTCGTTGCCACCCAATTTGCTCAACTTCCACATTGGTCTTTTCACTATCTCGTTTCGTTGGGTGTCGCGTTGATAAACACCGTCCTTGTGATTGTAGTCTTTCGCTTTAAGAGCCAGGATGGTTCGTTCTTATCATGACTCTCTCGTATTCAACGCTCACATTATTTGAAGAGTGCTTGGCTCAGATCGGACAACCCGCGGGGGAGCAGAGTCAGAGTGAAAATAGTCATTTTAGACAGATAATTGTATTGAAGGATGTACACCTCCTTGCGGTATTCATTCTCATCTACGTAGGTGCCGAGGTCACCCTTGGAGGTATGTCTGTTATGACCGCATCTCTATATTCCGCGCCGGATTCAAGGGCGATATTCAGGCTGGATTGTCACATATATCATCGATGTCCGTGGGGGTGGTCCATCGTCTGGGTATATATCATCAGGATTTTTTGGAGGTATGGTGCATTCAGGAAGAGTCTAGCTCCGTCTCTTATACATTGACTGATAGGTATAATGACGGGTCGGATTACCCTATTGTGGTTTAACCGGAGGGTAAGTTCCGTATCTGTCGTTGCGCATACCTTGACTCTTTCAGGTGGGAGAATGGAGGGTCCTATTCATCTATGCTCTTCTTGCAATTGCTTTGGAACTGGTTGTGTGGTTAGTGCCATCGTTGATCGGTGGGGCCGTGTCTGTTTCGATCATTGGTGTACTACTGGGTCCGATGTATCCTGTCGCGATGAATCAAGCTGGACGGGTGTTGCCACCCTGGCTGTTGACTGGTAGCGGCTCCTGTCAAATCTCTCCGCAAAAATGCAAATACTTACGTGGGTATCACAGGTTCGATTGGATGGATTGCTGGTTTCGGTCAAGCGGGGTCAGCGTTGTTTCCGTTTATGACGGGCGCAATTGCGTCCAAGTCGGGTATCGGCTCCTTGCAGCCTTTGTGAGTGTGGTTGGCTCTGTTGGCTGGGCCACTCTTACGCATGTCTGTATAGGTTGGTAGCGATGATGGCGTTCATGACGGTGCTCTGGGCGCTCGTTCCCAGCACGGGATCACGACGCACGGATTGATGACGCGATAGAACAACTCAAAGACAGAGTCCAGACATGTACTGATACGTGGTTTGAAACATTCATGAAGTCGCCGTTTTCTAACCTGACGTTATAACGGGATCACCATCAAAATTAACATCCAACGTTCGTACGTGGGTCACGCGTAAGTATCTATAACCCGAATTAAATTACATGCGGTGCACGTGCGGACAACACCTGGATGCATATATGCGATGGGAGTCTTACATTAAGCGATGTCTTTCATCGTTCTTTCTTCGCTTCTCCTCCCAAGTTGATAATGGTGAGGACAATTCCATTGCATTGGAGTTACAGTTGAACTTTACCCTGCGCGCAGGCTGCTTCTCTAGAGCCTCTGTCGCCCACCACCAACGCAAGCATGGAAGGGGACATCAAAAATCAGTGCAGAGTATGCTAGCCCACAAGAGAACGGATTTACTAACATTTCTTCGACTCGCGCTTGTCATAAATCCGACTCGTTGCGCCAATATTAACTTTGCGACGCTATGCTGGGCAGCGGTTCTAAATAGGTGGAGCGACGGCCCCAACGGGCCACTGCTGCCGAGGATACAGCAAGCGTTCTCTTTAGGTGGGTGGTTGTGTCCTGAATAGAGACAGATCGGGTACGCGGTGGTCTCGTTGATATTCGTATTCACGACCTTGGTAAGTGGACGATGCGAAGCTCGGCTGTCGAATTCTTGAGCATCGGGCACAGGGGTACATTCCCGGGTGCATCTCGAATATGCTCCTGAGGGAACGAATAAGGTTTGGAAAGGTCGGTGGTACACCCTTGCTCCCAGTCGTATTTTCTTCAATGCGGACGCTCGTCTGTTTGATTATTGCGATAGGTAATTCGCAATTCCGTCCGGGATCGTGCGTTTCAAACACTTGTTTGCTAGGTTCGGTATGCCAGCTCGTCGCGTATTCCATCGAAGCAGCGGCGGCCCCTTTTCCCGTGTTCGTGTTTGGGTACACCATCAACAGGTATGGAATAGCATTGGGAGTGAGCGAAAGAAATCTTTAGTGTCATCGTCTGCTCATTTGTGTCCCATTCCGAAGCTGCCCAGAATGTTGGGTACGTCCTCTGTTTCAAGAATCCCAGGCTCCGGGCGGGACTCCTCATGGGAGGTATGAATCAGATTCAGATGTACTACTGGTTGCAGTCAATACTGACGTTCCTTGTTCGCCTCATGGATAGCATACGGTGCATGCGATTCTTTTCATTTTATTCATGCTCGTTGTGTCTCATGATTGTCCCCAAAGGTGCCGGTGCGGTGTTCTCACCCTTGCCCGTGACCTACTTTGCCCAGGTCTCGCATTGGTCCTTTCACTTTTTGATATGCCTAGGTGGTATCGCATTGTTGAACAGCATCTTTTCATGATCGTGTTTCGGTTGAAACACCAAGAAGGTCCGCATGTCATGAGGTATACGGGGTGGATGTGAAGCTTGATCTCCTCCCAGCATGTCAGAGATTGGAATCACCGACACCGAAAAGGGAACGAGCGAACAGAGTCCACTCTGCTAAATACTCGGACTCAGGGACGTGTACCTCCTCATTGCGTTTGTTCTCTTTTATGTCAGCGCAGAAGTAACGCTCAGTGGTATGTGTGCACGTTGTCCGACACCTGATCGTGCATGACGGACACTGCGTCACCAAGATGGATCGTGACGTACGTCATCAACCTCCGACATGGAGCGTCGCCTTCGGGGTACCTTTCGACGGATTTTGGGCAGGTTCGCGTTTTTTTTCCCCTTCTTTGGTGGTGTAGACACGGCCGACGTCGTCGATTCAGGTGTGACCATCGGTCGCATGACGCTCATCAAAGTCAACGACCTGATCAGCGGCCTTTCTCTCTCCCACTCTCTCCTGTGCTAGTTTTAGTCTCACATCCCCATCACAGACTCGAATTCATCCTCTGGTTCGTCCCCTCCCTCATCGGGATACTCCTTGGCCCAATGTACCCCATCGTCGCGAACCACACCGGGCGTTCTCCCCCAATGGCTTCTCACAGGTTCCATCGGGTGGATCGTAGGGGATGGACAGGGCGGGGTTGGCGTTGATACCGTTTATCGCGATTGGGGCGTTACAGCCCGTGTGCGTTCCCCTTTTGCGCCGGTTGATGGGTGCTGATTCTGCCGGTTCACAGGCTCGTGGTGGTGTTTGTAATCATGATTGCCCTGTGGATGATGGTGTCGAGGCCATCACCAAAGTCAACTGAATATGCATGTAAACATGAAATGAAATATATTGTATTCTCTATTATGTTTATGTTTTTTTGTTCACATGTTATGTATCTTACAATAACATGCCTCGATCCAAGTACTGTCCGATTGGGTGTCTTAGATCATAGAACATTTGCATAAAATCTCGTTTCCCGAAAAAACATGACCGCCAGTCTACTTCGGTCTCATCTCGTGAATCCAAGCGTACGTAGTTTACACCAGGAACGAAAAACGCTACAGATGAGTCATAAAGGTTACACTCATAGCACGACAAACATGTGTAATAAATAAACGATGCTGACAGCGCCCCCACCAAACAAGCGAGTGACCGTCCCACAAACTTCAGGTATGCATCATCACCGCCAGACACAAATCCAAATGTTTCAACGTCGGAATCAACGCCGCATACTCTTGCCGATCTGCCTTTGTGATCGACACCTGCGCTCCATGAATCTTGAGCGTCTCGAGCGGACACCGCGAGCGCGTCAAAAACGTCTTGAACTCGTTGTGCCGCCACGCGCTTGGGATGATATCCAAATCCCGAATTTTGAGGTGTCTCAGATCGGGCAGGGTGAGCGCGTCGAGGAGGCAGCCGACCCCAAAGAGCACGACGATATCGAGCAAGCGGAGTCGGGTGTGCGTGAGCGCACGCGACACCACGTCATGTCGCGAGATAAATACGGGGGAAAAGCTAAAGTCTTGGAGGTGCGGACAGAGCGTGAGGAGAGTCAACACGATCGGACTGTCCACAATGTCCAGCTGACCCGGCGCCCGACCGAGCGAGACCCGCAGCTGGGTGAGATGTGTCCACCCGGGGTTGAACGCGGACAACACGTCTGCGCCCAGCGTGACCGCGTTGAGGGTGAGACTGCGTAGCTGTGGTTGGGGTTGGACAATCGCCATCTTTTGAGCTGTGCGGAGATCGCCGTCGAGCGTGAGGTGTTGAAGCAAGGGTACGTCCTTGAGCAACAGATCCGGCGCGGTGGCATCGTCAAAGGTGACGTGGAGCCGTGCGGCCCGGCTCGTGTACGGTTGCAAGAGCTCGGTTACCTCGTACCGCCATACCGGGTTCCTGGGCGGCCGACGTGTGTCCACGGCGAGCGACAATGGGCAACCCCTAGCGCGGGAGAGCCAGTGATGATAAAAGTACAAGCCCTGCTGCTGTATCCGATGACCCGGCCGGACCGACAACGAACACCATAACCTCGGCGTTCCCAAGGCCACCTTTCGCCATCCCCTACAGACGACCAACAACAACAACGGTGCGGTGGTCGTATCCGGCTCGATGTGGGGTTGGGGGGGTAAACACCGCAAAAAGATCTCGCCCAGGAGCTCCGGGGGTAAGCGCCGGATACAGGATATCAGACCCTGATGGACTTGCATCGAGACGACGATTTGGTCGCGTTTGTCGAGGAGCTGCTGGTGGACGTCGCGAACGCGCTTCATGATTGATGCGACGGAGGCGAGTTCTGCGGTGACGTCGTCGAGTTGGGTTTGGCGTTGGCAGACGATCTCTGTAATGGAACAGACGTCTTGGCCGGACGCAGCGTAGTTGGTGTTGCTGTACTTTGAATAGGGCGTGTCGAGGCATGGAAACTGTTCGGAGTGAGAACCCCAAACATTAAGAGGAGAGAGAGAGAGCAAAGACTGACGTTGGCATACGGATCGGGAAGCTGTGATACCAACAGGGGGGTAGCGATTCACAAGTCCGGAAAAGAGACCAAGAAAAGGTCAACGATAGACCCGAGTAGGACACGATACGAATACTCACCAACGCTTGAAGGTGCTCGTCGACCGATATAGCTGAATGACGGCGAGTATAGCACCCAATACGACAGTGATGCCAAGTCTGCATGGCGTACTCGCGCGCTGTGGGAGGAAGGGAAAGTGTGTGTCAACGCTGGCGCCACTGACCGCTGTTCTCCATGGTAGAGATTGTCACTGGACCTGGAGCAAGGCAAACACGATGCACACGTACTCGTACGGTAAGTTGAGATGACCCTGTGGCTGCACTGGCAGGATCGTCACCTTGTTCTCGCGTATCTGCTTGCCGTCACTTTCGACACTGCAGAGAATGAAAGTAAACAAATGTGACTGGCATTGGCCGGGCCGTTCATTTAAATAACAAAAGAAAAAGAGTACCAAAATAAATTCCGATTAGTACCCAACAATGTCAATACGCGATTTTTCCCGAGAGCATGTAACAATAACACCCACAGCACACACACCGTCATCCGAGAAAGAGTAGTATAGAGCATGTCCATTCACACAATCCGTCTAATAGCTTGTACAATCGCGTTCACATCGATCGGCACCTCGTCACTCGCCTTTTTATCTGGTGGCACCACCGATGGAAGCCTGCCGACGCCATATTGCCTAGAGAGGACTCAGACACCATGTTTCCCATCGCGTACAAGCACCACTCACCGTGCCTCCCACCACGCAACATACTGCATCTTCAGCGCCGTGACCGACAGTTCCACATCTCGCACAAACACCCCAGGCGGAAACATCTCCATCACCGTCGTACGCGACGAAGGCGGCATGTACACGCTATCCGCCAAATGATCTCCATACACCCCAAGGACAATCTTTCACATTCCGATCAGCCATATCGATCATCGACACACAACAATCCACATCTCACCGTACTCTGCGCGATCGCCGTCATACGTTCCACCCAAGACGTCTCCGAGGACACGACTTGCACCATATACCCATTCCCGAGCTCGCCGAGCGCCTTGACCAACCCCTCGTGATCCGCGTCTCTCAGCCTGGGTCCACGCGTCGCATCCTGACGCGACAGATAGGTGACGACCGTCTCCGTCTTGGTCAACCACGCTTTTTTCGGCGCTTGCT
Source organism: Pulchroboletus neoregius (assembly GCA_038089795.1). Classification (NCBI taxonomy): domain Eukaryota; kingdom Fungi; phylum Basidiomycota; class Agaricomycetes; order Boletales; family Boletaceae; genus Pulchroboletus; species Pulchroboletus neoregius. The sequence continues at coordinate 1,720 of JBBPLM010000460.1, read as the reverse complement.
CAGCCACGTCCAGGAACCGCGCGACATCGCGCCGTATCGGCTCCCACCATTCCTTTGCAGCCCCGAGTTCAACCAGAGGGACCGCAAACGCGGGCACGTCCGTCCTCCCTCGGCGTGCTGCGCCCTGATCCGCAACGACCACGCGTTTCATCAGGAACGGGACGTGAAAGAGCGCATAGTCGGCCCAGTCTTCCTGATACATGAGCCCGAGCGTCGGAAAAGCCGCCTTGGCGAGAAGGGGGTGAAATCCGCTCGGAGACCGCTGGCGCAGGACGATGGGCCCGTTCGGATCCGGTTGCTCGCCCATAAAGGTGGGCACGTGTGGATAAAAGACACGTCGGGGTGGCGGGAGGGTCAGCGCGTCGGGCGAAAGGGACGTGTCGAGTGCGCTGTACGTGCGCCAGAGGGAGAAGAGGGTATAGTTGCCTGTTGGCGGATGTGAGCAAAGCACTGTATGGCGAGACAAAAACAAACTTGGTGATGCGTCCGTGACGAGCCAGCTCACACCGTGAATGCTGCGTAGACGGCCAGGATGAGCACATACTCGCACGGATGGATGAGTGATACCCACAGACCGCCAAAGGAACCCAACGTCTCCCTCGCCTGACTGCTGGAGAGTATTTGCCAATCAGAGGGTCGCGGGACAGCATGCGAATCCTCGCCTGATGAGGCGATAGAACCGAGCTGCGGAAAAGACAGGTCGTCCGTGACGATGAACAGCGTGCCGTTCAGCATGAACACATTGTCCATGATCGTATATCCTACACCACGTCTGAGCACAAAACGCACGACAGACCAACGCCCAGCGCACCTGGAGCATGTTTCAACACCATCGTCGTCGGGACCTCATCGCCCCAGTCCAAGATCCCCTCGTTGACATCGACTGACCCAAAAATCTGCGGGTGCAAGGACACAGGGATAGCTGTGTTGTTTTTGGCCTGTTTTCGGGCATTCTCGGCGACCTGTTCCTCTTCCCAAGTCCAATTCCCGTATATCACCTCGTCCCAATCCTTGTTAGCGCCTTTGTTGGTTGACTGCGACGTCAGACTGAAACCATCGCTCGTGAATGAGGATTCGAGGTTGTAGAAGAGAGTAAAGGTGGTGAGGCAGAAAAGGACGAGAGAGACCTCTCGACGACTCGGTGGTGAATACCACACCATAGTCACAAGTCAAACACCGACAAAGGTAACCAACCGATATACGCTAATGAAACAGCTCCGAGTAATCTCCACCATTCGACAGCGACGCGATATCCAACGTCGTCATCCGCTTCTTTCCCTTTGTATCCTCTGCCCAATTCTCATAAAAGTTGGTCTCATCCTTGTGCGACAGATACGAGTCTTCGCCGTCGGGCGTGGAGACGAGTCGACCAGGTCCATCCCAGAAATGGAACGCCTGACTGTGCACGCCGTACGACGTCGGCACCACCTCGAGGAGATCCCCCCTCGCAATCTCGATCGCAGGGATCTCCGACGCAGGCAACCCAATGAGATACGCTAGCAAGCACCGGATCACAGACGAATGCCCAATAATCAAAAGATCCTCCTTCTCCCGCTCCAACTCGATGAGTACCGGTTCTAGACGCACTTTAAAAGTGACATGTGACGAGGTGTCTCAGACAGTCTGAGATCGGGGGGGGGGGGGGGGGGGGCACCTGATAAAGGGGGATGGTTTGCGGGGCGGGGCGCGCGGGACGGGGGGGGGTTTTTCACGACCGGCG
>JBBPLM010000455.1:1862-11905 GCA_038089795.1 Pulchroboletus neoregius | reverse complement strand
TTTCAGAGACATCTGACTACGTCTGTATTAAAAATCGCAGGGGGGATTGAGTTATCGTCGACTTCTTCATCATTCCGGACGATACAGCACAACCAAATCACGCCTGCGTTCACGATCAAGATTACGAAAGCATTCTTGGACGCGGTTTACGCATTTTTAGATGGCTTGGTTCATCTGACTTCACCCGAGTGGTCCGTAACGCCGGAGACGTGTGGTCCAGGTCAACATTTGCTATCGAAACCGTTTGATTTGAACGATACAGTGAGTGTGATGTTTCAGTATGAATTCGATTGTCTAAAGGTTGAATAGGACACCAGACTCCTCCTGATGCTGTCCAACTTTGTGTACCTCTCGGGAACCCTGATCCCCAACATGGTCTCTCAGCTCGAAAATGTATTTGGTGTGTCCAAAGAAGAAGATCGTAATGTGCGTTTTTCTCGTTATCCATATGGCCGGAAAGGATCACGATCCCGGTCGTTGTAGACTCTCGTCAAGGTAGTACAAACGTTGGACAGGAAGCTGTTTGATTCGTACGTGAAGCCCAAGTCTGGCAGGGTGACTAAGATTCTACGGGAAGGCATTCTGGACCGCGAGATGGACTGGTACGAGACCCCCCAACCAACTGGTAAGCATGACGTCTAAAAGTTCCTGATATACGAGGGTTTTGAATCCCAAATAGAAATTCGGCCCTACATGTACCGAGTATCGATGACGTTCGTGGAGATTCATGCACAAGTTAGTCGCGTGGCAGAAGGATTGCTCGACCGTGTTCTACACGCGCTCGTCGAGGACGCCGCAGAGGAGGCCTTGCGCTGTTTCCAGCAAGTCAAACGTTTCGGCATGGGTGGAATGTTACGGGTAGGCATCATTGCGCCTCGACTGGGAATTAGCCGAATGCTCATAATATGCTACAGGCGACTCTTGAAATCGAATTCATGCATCAAACGCTCGCCCGTTACGTTTCGCCTGCAGCAACGAAGACGCTTTCCGAGCTGTACAACAGGATATCCATGGCGTATGCCCGACGTCCTGGGGACGAGAACCTACAAGGGCACCTTGACCAAGTCAAGAAGATACTGGCTGAAAGTCGACGGGCAACTAGCATCGAGTTCATGTGTTTCAGGCAGCCAAAGGAAAAGAACGGTTCCAAACCGGCGAGTGGAAAGTCGAAATCAAAAGGAGAAAGCACCCCGCGTTCTGCTGGACAGAAGCGGTCGGCTGCTTAGGGGATGGTTTGCATGTTTACTTTGCGGTTGATGTCGTCTGTACCTTACACTACTTCTCCGAGGTAATATATACTTATGGCCCGTGCCAGTGGATTGGTGTCTGATGCATGATAGGGTGAATGAGGGAGCTTCCATTGCAATGAACGCGCTAGGCGCCACCCGGTAATAAGGCGCGTGTGTGCCTGCCCAGTCCAGCATTGCCACTTCAGTCCACTCTATCATAAGTACCCATGAAGCAGCAGTTTCAAACGGATGCTTTCTTTGGTTCGCTAGAGACTGACAACCCCAGTGAGCATTCAGATCCATTCTCTTGGAACGTGTTGGATAATAACAAGGCGCGTTGCGCTAGAATCTTGGCAGCAACAATTCCCTCCCTAATGCCGTGCCAGGTGCTAAATCGGATCATATCTGGGCAACTCGCACGTTTAGGGACGCACGGCCATTGATTTGACAGCATGATGCCTTGATAATATCGCTTCCTATTGTTCTACCCTATCGTCGGTGACCTGGCTGAGCAATTGAGCGCCCTAGCCAGAGTTTCGGCTGAGGTAGCGCCAATATTAGCCAACGCATGTCAAGCACTCTCACAACACCATTCTTTTTTAACCCTTCAACCTTTTGACAATGACCACAGCAACTGGCATCCAAGTATCATTTCCTCGTAACGATGAAAGAGCTGGGGACCAGTGGGACTTGTCGGACCTTCGAGAGCGCTGGGAAAAGGTCCCACCGCCCAGGCAAGCTCGAGCGCTTGTTTGTGTTGGTAGATGATACTAATTGTCTGCAGGTACCGCCATGCAGCACCCTCAGCACCGTGGCCATGGATGGATTTCAACCAAGACGTCGCTGACGTCCCACCACTTACGCCTGGCGCACACGAGCCGTGGGGTAGATACCCTCAAAGTCATTTCGGAAATTGGACCCCAGACCAGGTGCAGCGGTGCCGCATGTTGACGATTTGCAAAGATGAATATATGTGTCAAATACACAGAGTGGACGTGTTCAAGGATGCAACGTTTGACAGACTCGAGGAGGAGGAGCGAACCCGTCGAATACCATCGGATCCTATAGTGCTAAGGGAATTTTGGGACGATTTACAGAAACCAGTGAGCGACTTTTTCTTCACGCCACGTACGAATCTGAGGTATTCTGATAGATGGAGAATCTTCGAGTGCGAGCCCTTTTCATCGAGAACATTACTTTGAACGTGCTGCAGATACTTGGTGCAAGGTGTGTTGGCCCAACTTGCCTCCGTGGAGGAGTGTTTATTATATCCTCATGGCACCCAGATATAACATTGAACCATTTTTCTTTGCCTCCTCCGCAAATTGGATTCCATCGCGATATCAAGAAGACCCACACCCAAGGGTAGGAGATCGTGCGTGATTTACCTGACGTCGTCTGTGTCTGGCTCACACTGTCTAGACATCACTATCATCCTCCCGTTTGTACGTGCGATCAACAATCAACGGGAGAGGGTCAGTCCCACACCATCAAACCCGATACAGTACCCACCAGAAAAAGGGCCAGCACCTATCACAGGTATGTGTTATATTCGCATTCAAGTCAATAGCGACTAACTTGCTCTAGATAAGAGGCAGACCATCGATACACAAGCACCCCTCATTCTATCTGGTATGTATGGGGGTTGCAATGTATTCTACGTGCCCTGACTGAGGACTGTCTAGACCAAAAAATCTTACTACAAGATTTACTCGCCATACACATGGTCCGCAATAAGGAAACCAATACCATCATATCTTACCACCATCACTCCGATCTTCAAAAGACGACAGCCAGACGCCTGAGATCTCTTGTTCAGAGAACTGGCGATAGTGTGTATTGGTCGAAATTGTACGGGAAGTCAAAGGATCCGACATTTGTATTCCTTGCGATCCTCTGGTATGCACTGTATGCATGGGACGAGGCGCTTGAAGTGCTTTATGCGCATTTAAGCGAGGAGCTCGTAAGACATTATTCCCTCGACGTTTATTTGTGCTTAGATGGTTCTTACAGGAAGCCGCCAACGTCACGACGCATATTAGCCACACGCGAGAGTTGCACAAGTTGCAAGCTCACCTCTTATACTATCAACAACTCCTTCGCGACTTCCGTAAATCGGTTGAATTTGTGCGAGATACGCCCAACCCAGCCATGAATGACGATTCGATCTCTGATTTTGAACGTGAGAGTTCCAAGAAGCTGTTGACGCAGGAATCAGAGAATTTGTTGGGCGAGATCGAGCGATTAGAGAAGCAGAGGCAAATACAATCAGATCGGTTAAAGAATGCGATGGCATTGGTTCGTCTTTCGCGATACTCTCCAGTTATAGTCCTTCCTAATGGAATGTGAGCAGGCCTTCTCAACTGTCAATATTGAAGACAGCAGAACCATGCAGGATTTGACCAAGGCAACTATGCGGGATTCTACGGCCATGAAACTAGTGAGCACAAGTGTTCGCTGCTTCTTCATGATGCTTATTGGTGATCACCAGGTTTCGTACCTGACAATGATATTCCTGCCTGCAAGTTATCTTTCAGTGAGTTGTCTGTGTTGCCGGTCTCTGTCTATGACTTATGGTGAGGTCGACAGAGTGTGTTCGGAATGAACGTCGCAGAGATGAACCCTGGTACCCTCGAGACCTTGGCCGCCTATGTCGAGAGCACGGTTATCCTGACGTTGGTCACTGCGTGGGTCATGATCGCCCTGCAGGATTTCAGTTCCTTCCACCCAGGCGGACGTCATATTATGCAACGTATCGCGTGGCCGATATTATATGGCTACACCCTATTGCAAAGGATGCTGGGAGTGGCGCCACCACGTCGGTGATTGTTTGATGCGCGGACCGTAGGGTACAGTGCGGGAATGGAGCTGCGTATATTGTGGGTAATATATATTCGTTTGGATATGATGCATTGCTATTTATTGGATCGCTACGGACTGGTAGAGTATCTACATAGTTCTTTTTGTTGTTGTGAACATGGTGTTACGCCTGGTTGATAGGATATGACGCGTCGTATTTCCTCGCTTTCTGGGATCTACGTATATGTACACATCTCACTGCGTAAGTTTACGACCCATCCCCCCTCTCTTCGTTCGATCCACGACCAAGTTAGCGAAAGGAAACATGAACTCACTGGGAAGGCTGAAGCTTTGTTCTATCGGATTTACAAAGTCAGGTGAGTATCGAGGTAGAAACAACCTGAGAAAAGTATTTAGCAGCAATTCCCTTCAAGGGCCATCCTAATTCCGTCTGGGGTCTGGTGACTACCCCGTTCAAGGCTTCTCAGATCTCAGCGCTTAGCTGGCAGATGTGATTTATGTAAAATTATCCGCCCAGCTCGCACATTGACGGCATTGGTTTTGACTGATGGCATGCCTTCATTCTATTGATTATGATCCTTGCAGCTCTAGTAGCCTCCCGTCGGTGATTTATTCAAGCCGGTTAAGCGCTCTACTCGGTAGCACTGATATCATCAATGGGCGGACCACGTCAAGCACTCTCGCCGCACTATTCCTCCTCACCCCATTTCTCTGACGATGACCACCGCAACTCCAGTGTCACTCCCTCGTGATGCTCAAAAGGTTGGGGACAAGTGCGACTTGTCGGACCTTCGAGAACGCGGGCAAAAGGTCCCACCGCCCAGGTGAGTTCAAGCGTTTGATTGTGTTCGTGGAGGATGCTGATTGTCTGTGTAGATACCGCCATGCAGCACCGTCGGCACCATGGCCATGGATGGATTTCAACCAGGATGTCGCTGATGTCCGACCGCTTACGCCTGGCGTACATGAACCGTGGAGTAGATACCCTCAAAGCCATTTTGCAAATTGGACCAAGGACCAGGTGGGGCGGTGTCGCATGTTGTCAATTTGCCAAGAAGAACATATGTGCAAAATACACAAAGTGGACGTATTCGAGAATGGAATGTTTGACAAACGTGAAGAGGAGGTGCGAACCCGTCAAATACCTCCGGATCCTACCTCAGCAAGGGAATTTTGGGACGATCTACACAAACCAGTAAGTGACTTTTTTTTGGTCACGCTACATCCCAGCCTGAGATGTACGACAGGTTGAGAACATTCGAGTACGAGCTCTTTTCATCGAGAACATCACCGAGAATGTGCTAGAGATACTCGGCGCAAGGTGTGTTGCCTGTGAACGAGCGTCTATACTACCCTCATGGCAACCAGATATAACGTCGAGCCATTCTTCTTTGCCTCTTCCGCAAATTGGATTCCGTCGCGATACCAAGAAGATCCACAACAGGGGGAAGGAGATCGTGCGTGATTTATCTGATGCCATCTGTGTCTAGCTCATACTATCTAGATATCACTGTCGTTCTCCCGTTTGTACGTGCGATCAACAATCAACGGGAGAGGGTCAGTCCGACACAGTACCCACCAGAAGAAGGGCCAGCACCCATCACAGGTATCTGTTATATTCGCATTCAAGTCAATAGTGACTAACTTGGGCTAGATATGAATCAGATCATCGATACACAAGCTCCCCTCATTCTATCCGGTATGGGATTTGCAATATAGATCGGATGCGCCGACTGATGACTGCCCAGGCCAAAAGATCTTACTACAAGATTTACTCGCCATACACATGGTTCGCAATAAGGAAACCAGCACCATCATATCTTACCACCACCATTCTGATCTTCAAAGGACGACAGCCAGACGCCTGAGATCTCTTGTTCAGAGAACTGGCGATAGTGTGTATTGGTCGAAATTGTATGAAAAGTCAAAGGATCCGACATTCGTATTTCTTGCTATCCTCTGGTACGCACTATATGCCTGGGACGAGGCGCTCGAGGTGCTTTATGCACATCTGAGCTCGGAGCTCGTAAGATGGTATTCCCTCGACGTTTATTTGTGCTCAGATGGTTCTTGCAGGAAGCAAAAACTATCGACTTCAAGGCAAGCACTAACCACACGCGAGAGTTGCACAAGTTGCAAGCTCACCTCTTTTACTATCAACAACTCCTTCGCGACTTCCGTAAATCGGTTGAATTTGTGCGAGATACGCCCAACCCAGCCATGCACGACGATTCGATTTCTGAGTTTGATCGAGAGAGTTCCAAGCAACCGTTGAAACTGGAATCGGAGAACTTGTTGGGTGAGATCGACCGATTGGAGAGACAGAGGGAGATACAATCTGCCCGGTTAAAAAATGCGATAGATCTGGTTCGTCGATATTCTCCAACCATGGACTTTCCTAACGGGATGGGAACAGGCCATCTCGACCGTCAACATCGAAGACAGCAAAAGCATGCAGAACTTGACCAATGCAACTAAGCAGGATTCTGCCGCGATGAAACTAGTGAGCACGAATATTCGTCATTACTGCTTTATGATACTTCCCAGTGTCCACTAGATCTCGTACTTGACGATGTTATTCCTGCCCGCAAATTATCTTTCCGTGAGTCGTCCGTGCTACCAGTCTCTGTCCATGACTTATGGTGAGGTCGACAGAGCGTGTTCGGAATGAACGTCGTAGAGATCAATCCTGGCAATCCTCCCAACCGCGAGACCTTGGTCTCGTATGTCAAGAGCACGGTTATCCTGACGTTGATCACTACATGGGTCATAATTGCCCTGCAAAAACACAGCTCCTTCCATTCAGGCGGAGATCATATCGTGCAACGTATCGCGTGGCCGGTATTGTACGGCCGCGATTTGGTGAAAAGGATGCAGAAAGCAGTTCAAAAAAGGCGTCGCCGGCAGTAGTGGCCGTGACGTCCGGTGTACCGGTTGTAGACAACACGCAGGAATTAAACCTGCGTATGTTGTGGGTGATATACTCGTTTGGATATCCAGATGCACGACCATTGTGACTACGTGTACCGACTTGTAAAATATAAATATCTGACTGTAAAGTTGTTTTGTTGTCATTATAATTGCCAGATACGACTCGTCGCATTTGCTTGCTTTCTGGTACTCCTGTATACATGTCGATTCGGAGTCCCATGCTCGCCGCAAGCCGCTGTTAAAGGTCGACCAACACGCATGCATATCCTCGAGTCGAACTTGGATGACGGAGTTTTTGTTTTCATCCTCTTTCTCTCAATAGGGCAAAACGATTGTGTTCTGCTCATTAAGAGCCTGCTTTTTGGAGACTACTCTTTCTCAGCCCATCCTGAAGAAGTATTTACTACTTCATTAAGAACGAAATCATAGAACTCTGCTCCATCAGTGATGGAACCCCTTAGTTAGTCTCAGGCTTTAAGTGATCCACACTGCCACACACTACTTGTTAATCAATCAGTCACTGATATACGCAAAATGAGTGATCGTGTCACTCGTAACATAGACGCTGACGACTATCGGACGTTTATTTTCAGCGCGGGCTCGCGGTGGCATTGATTTTCAATGACCGTCCAAGTTGGGTGCACTCATTCAGCAGGTTAAGGGTGAGTCTGCCAGTGGGGCAGGTATGCTTAGATGCATCGACTCATGAGCAAGTCACCAGTGGCGTATGTTCTAGACTGCGACACGGAGTCGCCACGCGCCAGTCCCCGACTCCGACTTGCGGAAAGTTTTTGTTCTTTTGCTGACCTGCCGTGTTCTCATCAACTTGCAGGTTGGTACACTGGCGGCCTACTATGCCAACACCTCTCTTAAGATGTACGCGTAACGAATTAATTGAATGTGGGGTGGTGTTGGTAATGACATTCGGTCTTCTAAGTTGCCGTTCCACCTGTCCAAGAGTAAATTGTATACGAACGCGTTGCGTATGCCTCGAAACTACCTGGCAGGTTGGACAATTTTTGAAGAAGGGGGACATAGTACCTAGGCCGGGGAGAATGGCACTGCCAAGCGTGGCTTGTCAGCGCGGAGGCGGCGAACTTGATTATGAAGCTTTCAAGTTTCAACATGTCGTCCATCCACTTCAGCTTGCCTAAACATGAGCGCAGCTCCCTGCTGGTGAGCCAATTTCAGTCATCAGTGATAAAAATCATGAGGGAGGGTTTGGTGATGGCTTCAAGAATGGTGTCACTGGTAAATATACGAATGAAGTTTTGGTTATTTGCATATGCTGGTGCAGAACTGCGGATTCCTTGGGAGATGGTCATAACCTCATTAAGAATGTGCTGGAAGCGAGCCTTCAGACCCACAGGCATACAGTGTTTCGTTGGTAGAGAGGGTGCTCAAAGGAATCTGAATCCTGTCTCCCATAAACGGCAGAGCCTTGCCGTGCCTCAACCGTGTAGTCGGAGACCTCAGCACGTCAAAGAACGGGGGTGACCGTAGATCAAATGCAGAACGACAACAGCGTCAGTAACGGTCTGAAAAGGAACGGCCCACGACGAGGTCATCAAGGTCAAGTTTGTTCCTGGGTCTGATCAACGCAGTCAGAGCGTCTGAGCAGCGCTCATCATCCAACTCGGAATTCCCAACGCCGTCAACTCAGTCCGACCCATGTTTGGAATGTCTGTCATCTCTTTCATCCAAAAAAATTCAATCGCTTGTTATCTCTTATGGGGGAGTTACCCTGTACCTTTCAAGATCTCATCCTGGGTCGAGAAAGACAGAGATGTCGCACATGCCCATTGGGCCACCTCAGCATGGAGAATCGAATAATAGTGAGTCGGAAAATCAGAATAAAACGGCCTCCCTGAGTGCCTTTATACTGAAACCACTCGACACGCGGTAGTCGGACCAGGTTGATCAATATTATTGGTCCAACTCGCGCATTCACTCGGTGCTTGCACTAAATTAGCATGGCCGGTTAGAGTCCGACTCAACCCTCTATATGACCATGACCTGGCAACCGAGCACCACCGTATCTACGTCCACTAAAAGCACCACGGCAGCGGCCACACGTTACGAGTGTCTGCGCCTGTCCTCCACCAAGTCCACGTTCACACTATGTTGGACTCGCTGAAAACGTCGGAGAAAGGCCACCCCGATGAAGACCGTGAAACGAATGGCGAGCGCACGCCTTTACGATTTCTGCATCGCGTCACGGCCCTTTTGGCCAACTATGGCGTAGAAACGCATGGGTGCGTCCGTTTGTTCTCGACTCGTTGGACTATCCAACATGACTCCATGCCAGAATCGCGCCCATCCCAGTGGCAGAACGAACCGACACGCGGTGGTACCAAATGTTTTTCGTGTGGTTTTCGGCCAACCTGAACATCCTCATGTACGTAGTCTGCGGGTGAGAACGTGCTTCGGGCAAATTTATTTGACTGATCTTGTACCTTACAGTTTTAGCACGGGAACCGCAGGGCCTGCATTCTTTTCGTTGGGCGTTCGCGATGCGATCGTGATCATTGTTGTAACCGACCTCGTGTAAGAACACCTTCAGTTTGTATCAGTGTTGTTACTCATGAAAGAGCGGCGTTAGGTTTTGTCTGATACCAGCATTCTTGTGGGCTACTCTGGTCTCGTATTTCTCCATGGTCTGAACCTCCGTGTAGTGCCGTGTTCGGACCGAAGCTGGGGACGCGTGCAATGGTCCAGTCGCGCTTCTCGTGGGGGTGAGTGACCATGAATAGGTCTGGAATGCGTGATATCTAACAGCATGTTTCAAGATATTATGGGTCCATAATACCGAGCATTCTAAACGTGTTGACGATGCAAGGATACCTGATTCTGAATTGCATCATCGGGGGGCAGACGTTGGCGAGTGTGAGCTCGCATCTGAACGATACGCTGGGTATTGTGATCATCAGCGTAATCTCTGTTGCTGTTTGTAGCATCGTTGCGTCCATTGGTCAAATGCACTTACAAACGCTCCGTAGGTGACCTTTTTTGGTTATCGGTTCCTCCATTGGTAGGTGTTTCAATACTCTATTATGAAGTTGA
>JBBPLM010000453.1:0-12106 GCA_038089795.1 Pulchroboletus neoregius | reverse complement strand
GCAACGAAATCAATGACGATTAAGCAGTATGACACACGCCGTACGATGGTATTCTGGCCCCACGAGTGTTTAAATTCCTCTACTGTGATGTGAGACTTCAACGAGGAGAATGCGGTTTCGTCCGTAACCTACAAAGGTTCGGACAACGATCTATCAGCATAACAAACATTGATCATACCTGGATAACTTTGGACAATAACCATTGCTGACTCTCTCTTCCAAGCTGTGCACTTATCGATTAGTACAAGCACTACGGGATGCCACGACGCGACAGACCTCGTGACGATAATCTATCAAAGAGTAACAACAACAAGCATCGGTTAGATAAAAGACTCGTACGTCGCGTCCAGAAGCTCGAGAACTTCTCGAGATTTTCCCTCGGTCCCGCAGTCGACAGAGTCTGGATGACCTTGGTCACTTGCTCATGCAACCTCGGCGGTGTGTAAGAGACTGGTTGGCATTCAGCGAAGCTGAACCCCACTCGTGGTCAACTACACGCACCAGTGGCTTGTGTCCTCAAGCGGGAGAAAGCTTCCAGGTCAGGTGTATCTGTGCTGGGGCATGCCATCGCCACACAATGCTTGGAGCATCGACTTGGGGTACCTACACATCAAAGAATTTGATTCCCTTGGCTTGTGCCTCGAACTATTTCGGCGAAAAATGTTGGGTTAGTTCGATATGCTCCGTGTGACGGGTACTCTCGGTCTAACCTTCTCGCGCTCTGTCATGCGTACAGGGTCTTTGCCTTCCATTTGCACCAGCCGCTCCTCGTCGAGGTCAAAATTGTATCCCTCCATTGCGCTGGGACTCGCATCGAAGGCCTGACCATTGAGGATAACCTGCGGAGCATTCCCTGAACCATAGAACGTTTGAATAGTGGCAGCGAAGGACCTCCCAACAAATGGGAGCAGCAGAAGACCGGACTTCATGTTGGGGATGAATCCTGGATGACTGTAAAGCTACTAGGCGCCAGGGATCTGTTTAAGTAGTTCAGACGGAACTGCGCCTCGGTTCGGCTGAACGAAGTGACAAGCACTCTGTCGACTTGAGACAGGCACGCATTTTAGTACCTAGTAGCACACCGCGTGGCATAGCTACTAGTACCCATCCACCCCGCCGTCGATAGGAAGTCTGGTAAAATCGGTCAGTGAGTCAGCGTTTTAGCATGCAATGGCCGGCAAGATCGTCAACAGCTGTCAGTTGTGCGAATTCAGCTGAGTTTTTTCAAAGCTGCCACATGCTAGTAGGGGTATGACAGTTTATTATCTGCCAATCATGATTCAGCGTGAGATCAACGATCCAGGCGGCGAGTCGGGGATGCAGAGAACGGAGACGATGGCACAACGGTTGCGGTATTTAGATCTTGTTCAGGGTCATATGTGGACCGAAAGACGAGCCACACGGCGCTTCGAGGTAATACCGAGGGAGTTCCCAACTGAGACGGCCCACTTGCCAGCCCCAAAAGTTGTGTGCAACCCCGAAATCAACAAATCCAAATGTGATGTACCTATGATACTCTGCTCGTTCATCACCTCGACGACCCCTTGGATAACCGCGCCAACACCTGCTTCGCTACCCGCTGCCGTCCCTCCTCCACACTCCCATACGTCGTCGGTAAATCAAACCGTTCCTCGCCAATCACGATCCATACTCGAAACCGATCCTGTCGTTGCGCCTCGTGAAATGACGGCGGGCCGCGGTGGCGCTGTGCGCAATAGTCTGACGAAGAACCGTATCAAAGCACGATGCGACAAATAGATAGAGGGAAGGTCATACCGATCAGTTTCTTCACGTGGGACGTGGTCGTCGTGGACATAGCGCTGGGGCCGGAGTCGTCTCGAGAGACTGTCGAAGACGTGTTGGCAGGAGACGTCTCCTTTCCCTTTCCCTTGTCCTTGCGCCCCTGTGCGACATGGTCCACATCATCGATTTCCCTCCCTATCCCGTTCCTATTCGCATCCGTGTCTGCAGACACGCAATGAGTCGTCAAATGCTATCATTACGATACGCGTACCTCGTTCGTTTGCTGGCACCTCGCCATCTTCGTTTCGGCTTGAACTCTCAGAGAATTCAGATTCCGCAGAAGACACCACTTCGCCAGGTTCCAATTCTGCAGGCCCAACCAGCCGACGCGGGGCATGCAGCAAACCGCCCGGCCTTGCACGAGACGGTCCTCCCTCAGAAGGTGGGACATCTCCAGCGTGCGATAGACGCGATCCACCACCATACGCGCTGCGCAAAGGATAAACGCCATGCGCACGACTGTCCAGTCCACCACTCCCCGCGAATCTTGGGTCCAGTACTGCAGGATACGACAACGCATACATCTGTGCATCACACGACGCCCCATGGCCATACACAGCAGGACGAGCGGCACCAGATCCACTCCCACTCCCAACACCTGGCTGAGATGGATCGCACGAGTCATCCGCGGGGACGCTCTGCGACGGACCCATGTCGCCCGGCCCAGAAATGCCATGCATCTGGTCGCTACTCGGGTGGGTGGACAGAAACTGCCCCGCAGAGGTGAGGTGACTGCCTTCGCCATCTGCCCGCCGTTTTCCCTTTTTCTTTTTCTTCTTGGCTGGTCGGTCCTGCTCTGCATCTTCCGCAGACCCAGGTTGTTTTCGCTTTCGAGACGTGTCCGGGTTATAGGTGTGCAATGTGTAAGGACTTACGTAGCTCTCTGGTGGAGTTCCTCCCCGAAAGCGAACGAATTCGACAACACCGTGTTCAGCGGCGAGGCAAATGACACCTACTTTAGCGTCTGCTTTGTTGCGGTAGTCGCTCGGGACGGTGTATCGTCGAACTTGCTCTGACGTGGGCGAGATTGATAGTCTGACGACCAGGGTAGCACCAAACGCTAAATATGTGTCAATATTTCTAGATGAACGAGCGAAAGATGCCGACCGTCTCTCTCCTTGTCATACTCGAAATGTGGGTGAAGGTCAGTCTCGACCTTGCTGAGCTCTGACATCAATGTAGGGTACACCAAACCGCTCGAAAACGAACGCATCGTGTGTGTGATTTTGGTGTCGACGGCAGACGTGATGGACCGGATGTAGTCTCCGATGCGCTCGGACATGGCTTGCAAGCAGACTGCCGCCTTGGCATCGGATCTCTTGGGGAACCTGGCGTCGACGAGGAACGCTTTGTACTCCCCAGGGCGATCGAGCTTGAGAAGACAACCGTGCACTGCGAAGGAACTGAGTGACAATGTGGAAACCTGGACTGAGATACTGACAACCGGGTAGGCCATCGGAGGTGAAGAAAAACGACAAGATCAACTTTGCTCCTCTGGCATTCTGTATCATTGTGTTTAGCCATCCCGGGGCGTTGATCTCTGAGGCTGTGTTGGTCTCGAAAGACTCTGGAAATGGTCTTGGAAGGGACTCGTGGAAAGCTTGTAGTGTCCAAGGAGTCGTCGCAGTCACCGGAGGGGGGAATGAGGTGGTAGATGGATTTGACGGAAGAGGAGATGAGGGACGCGTTTGACCATTTCCGTGCCTGATAAAATCCAGGACACCCTCCAAAACTGCAACCTTGGCACACGCCCCCTTTGCATCCAAGTAGGTGTCAAATGTCGGATCGGCAAGGTATACGCGGAGTACGTGGGGGGAAAGTTGTATGCGAAGTGCACAACCTTGTTCTGTCTCGTGTGAATGCGGCACGGGGCAAGCAGCGAGATCTGGACTGACTGTGCAACAACTTGGGGTCAGAGAAAGGGACCCAGTGGGGAGTGACGCGGCCAGCACGCCACTCGAGACAGTATTTCTCGATGTCCTCCACGAACGTTTCATGGACTGACACGGAGTCGGAAGTCACATCATTATCTGTAGTTGAGGTCTCTACAGACCGGCGTGCCAGATCGGAGACGGGTGTCGTGCCACCAGTGAGAAACTCGAGTGCACCCATATCAATAGCTATTTTTGCAGCCTCTAATTTTGCCTCGCTCTTCTTGGCAAATATGGGCTGCGTCGCGTACGAACGTCGCACGCCGTCGGGTTTCGTGATAGTCAAGATGGATTGTTTATCTATGATCGAGGTCAGAGGTCGTTGCAGACGCGGGGAAGAGCTCACTCCTTGAACCACTGTGTTCGATGAACTCGAACTTGATAGCATCGGTGTTTCGAAAGGTGCGCTGACAAGCTTGATGGAGTCGCGTAACTGGATTGACGTCGCTGGTCGAAGCGAGAACCTGTACAGGTACTGGTTGTGGTTGCGGTGCAAAGTTCTGGTCGGCGAGGTAGTCCTCGAATGAGAGTGCGCCGATGTCCTGCAAGTTTCTGGCGACGCAGTCGAGTGTTTGCTGTGATACGTCCATAATGGCACACAGCCAAGAACTTGAAGGCGGTGGAGTCAGCCACACGTTTGAAACACTCGCTCCGTACTACCATCCTCACTTTATTATTTAGAAGCTGGCACTTCCTTCCTATCATGAGTACCTATTCAACTCCTTCACCCGCACCCTACAACCCCGTCGCCAGCGATGCCCGTGCAGCCGCCAGGACGCCAAGTCCGACACCCAGCGAGATCGAAGCCCTCAATCAAAAGACTATGATCAATTTTCGCGCCATCTTTCAGAGGGACAAGATGTTCACAAAGAAATACCTTAGTTCGTCTGCCATCTTTATTGTCCTTGGTCCCCCTTGTTGACCTTTTGCAGTTTATTACGCTGTTGGTCTCGTCGTCATCGTCCTCGGCGCGCTCTTCATCTTTTACCATGACCAAATCGTGCGCGCTATACAGCCTGCCGCCAATTGGATGCATGGGTACGCCAACTCGTCCTACCCCCCCGTGCTCTGACCATCTCACATTTACATCAGTTTGCCCGCCGGTTGGCTCATACCAATCGCCATATTCTTCGTCATCTCTTTCCCCCCAGTCCGTGCTCACCCCGCCCCTACTTGTGTCCCGCTCAACTTGTCTCTTAGCTCTTTGGTCATGAAATTTTGGCAATCGTCTGTGGTTTGGTCTGGGGTGTTTGGGCTGGATTTGGTATCACTGCCGCTGGAACCTTGCTTGGTGAGATAGGTAACTTCTAGTGCGTACCCACTTGCCCTCCTCCGCCCTCTCTCATCTGTCCACAGCGCGTTCAGATACATCTTCCAATCACGTGCCGAAAAAGAAGAACAGAAGAACATTCAATATGCTTGTCTCGCCAGGATTGTACGTGAGGGTGGTTTCAAAATCGCGTTGATTGTCCGTTATAGCGCCGTACCGGGTCACTGTAAGCGCTCGTCACCTAAATGAAACCCTTGCATTGACCTCTCCAAAGTCACAACCGCTATCTTTGCCGTTTGTGGAATGAACATATTGGTCTTCATCCTGGCCGCACTCTTGTCCATGCCTAAACAATTCATCACCGTCTACATTGGTACCTTGTTGGAAAGTAGCTCGACTGGTACGTTAGCTGTACACGTTGCAACATCACGCTCATCCGGAAGCAGGTACTGCCTCGACTCAAAATACAATCCTCAGCTACGTCGTCGGCTTCGTTACCCTATTAGTAACAATCGCCGCGATGTGGTACATTCGGAGAGAAGTAAACCGGGTCAAGCCCGACGTAATCTACGCTCGTCGAAAGGCTCGGTCAGTCACAGCGTTCCATTTGTGGAGCATTCTTTAATCTCCCACCACAGTCAAACCAAGTTGACCGGAGATGTCCTGTACCAAAACAGTGGTATCACCGGATCAAACGACGATACTATATTCAACCCCAACGCGTCGGATGTTAACCTCGCCACACCCCTCGCGCGCTCCGATGCTCCCTATGACTCACCCTACCAGCAATGGGATAGACAAGGTCTTGCAGTTGGCTATGCAGCAGATCCCCGCGTATTTGCTCCACAACCTCGCCGAGCCAACGCCTCGTTTGATGCGGCTCTTGTTGTGCCTTCCCGTACCGGAAGCGTCACAGGCGCAGGCTCATCACGCCAAGAAAGCACAGACACCGCGGGGTGGGAACTGCAGACGAACGCCGCAGATGGACAGGCGTACCCATTGCACTCCATTCCAGAGCCTGTGGAACCACTGCGGAACCCGTTTGAGAATGCAAGTTCGGAAACGGTCATCGCTCCCACTGGACCGCCACCACCGCGTTCATCCACTGGGGAATACGCTTTCGGCGCTCCTCAACACAGTTTTGAGGGTAACTCGGCCACGAGGACATTCTCTCCTCCACCTCCCAGCTATCAGGCCTAGGGTGGTACAAAATCTTGTCGTTGGATGGTATGACACTACATCCTTGTTCCATTGCACACACTCCTTTTTTCGCGACCGACGTGTCGATAGTCGCCATATTTCTAGCCCATAAGTTATAGTTGGATAGCGACATTCCAGCATGTACTACAATATCTCTGGCCTGCACTACCTAAATATCAATATTCCAGACGGGACACTACCACGTACATACGTATGTCTTTCGATACCGTGGTACATATTTATAACACACGCCGTTGTGCAGCTCCAAGTCGGAAGAACCTGAACTTGGATGATATCACAGTGATCACGCAGTTCGCTTAGAGTGACGGCACTCAGATAATCATCCCTGCCAGGGCTATGTTCTCGCAACATGAGGTACGTGTGATTTAAAAGTTACCCCACTGCTTCACGGCGTTCCCATCTACCACCCACTGGGACCTACAACCGCCGGTCCAGTCAGGCTGGAGGCTGAGCAGTCACTTTGCTGTCGGTTTTTTTGACCAGACCGCACAACTGGTCCCAATTTTCAAGCCTAGTGTACTTTTGTCGCAACTAACTTGCTGTGGCATACAACGCATAGCAAGACGACCTGTGAACCATGGTCGACACCGTCTCCAATGTCGAGCCTTACATCCCTCAATTATTTTGGCGCTTCTGGCTCTCTGATGCGTACGTCTGTCTCTCCCTTCCGTCTTCGTCCGAAACCAATTATTATTTCAGAGACCCTCGCAAACACACGCTGGATGACCATCGCATGCACATTTATGACGTGTTCAACAACGTCCTTTCCGAGACGCGACGCATCCCCGAACAAACGCGCACCGTCTTTCACGATTTCGTCACCGACACGCTCGACGAGGGCTGTCACGCCGCCCTGCGAACCGCCGAGCAAGCCTTTGAGCGCCTCGAAAACGACGTCGAACGTCTCCTCGCCGACGTCGTCCTCCAGATCCGTGCGCGTGCGCACGTGGATCCGGCCGATTCGGAACGCTGCATGCGGCGGTTCGAGATACCCATGTCGAAACGCAACCGGGAGATGTTGCTGAGGTATTTCGTCTTCCTCCGGTATCGCAATAGCAAGGCGTACAAGGAAACCGTCGGTCGGTTCACCCGCCGTGTCGTCGTCGGGGAGGCGGTCGTCCAGGCGCGGCATGCATGGCATCGGGTTCGGCGGCGTGCCGTTCTGGGGAGCTTTCATGCGTTTTTGCATCGAGACAGTCGTGCGACGCAGACGAGGCCTCGGTTCGAGGGGTTCGATTGTTGGCGGTTTTTGGACGCGGAGATCTGTTTCGGGGTGGCGTCGGAGGGACAGCAGTTTGTGCTCCCCGATACGTGTTTTGCCTCACTGGACGAGGGCTTTGGGGGTGATCCGTGGGCGTGTTTTCTTGTGTTTTCTCTGACCACCCTTGTTGATACACTTTTTTTTTCAAGGACGTCAGCGCATTTGCTGTTTCCAGTGATGCCGACGCTGGCGCTGTACGTTCTCGGCATTCAAGATCAGGATGAAGATATAGAGCCTCCTACGAAGAACGCCCGAGTCGACGGCATTGGGCATGATGGTGCCGTTTGGGTTGACGTCGGTATCGAATCCCGTTCCGACGTCCACCTCCGCAATGCTTCTCTCCTCCAATGCAACCCCACTCACCTCTACTTTTCTTCGCTCACGTCGCTCGTCCAGGCCCTTGCCAACTATGACGAATGTCGATGGATTCCGGAGCACGTCGATTACGCACGGTTGAAACAACGTGCGCGACAAAAGGCGACGCTGGAACAAGTCACCAAGACGTTACTCGTCAAGGGGAACGTGCTGCTGGTCGATTTGACGGACGAGGTGTGCAAGGTGGGACAGGATCCAGTCTGCCATGGGGGTTTCTCGGACGTGTGGAAGGGGATTTGGACGAATGCAGTGGGGCAGTCGAAAACGGTACGTGATTGGCGTCTGGGTGGAAATGTGTGCTAAACGTGTGCGCGGGGTAGGTTGCGCTCAAGTTTCTTCGTCAGTATCAGAGTGTGGCAGACGACGTGCGCGAGAAGCTGTTAAAGGTGCGTCGTTTGATTATTTGTGGTTTCTTTTTGTTCCTGATGGATGACTTAGCGGCTGAAATCAGAGATCGTCGCCTGGTACCGCTTACAACATGCCAACATTTGCCCATTGTTCGGTGTCATGCAGTCGGTCCACTCTATTGCGATGGTATCTCCGTGGTGCAATAATGGGACGATTATGCAGTACATTCAACGGGAAGACATCCACGCTGACCGATTAGGGCTGGTAAGTGAGGCAACGAAGGAGAAGCGACGTATTCACGGACAATGTCATCATGTAGCTGAGGCAGATCGCGTCCGGCGTGAGCTACCTCCACAACATGAAGCCCGTCGTGGTCCACGGGGACCTCAAAGGCGTACGTCTCTCTCGCGATAGCCGTCTCGTCGCGGGTGACTAACGCCCCTCGCAGACCAACATTCTCATCAGCGACGAGGGAAATGCCCTGATTTCCGATTTCGGGCTATCGACGGTCGTCGAGGAGCTCTCGCTCACGGATGCCACCTTGCGCGCTGCCCAGCTGGGCACGTCCTTGTTGGCCGGGTCGACGCGCTGGATGGCACCCGAGCTCATCCTCTCCCTCGTCGAAGATGATGGGGTCCCCTGTCCCGTCACGCGCGAGAGCGACGTGTTTTCGTTTGCCTGCGTCTGTCTCGAGGTGCGTCGCCGTACCCACTTTATTTGGTTTCGAATTTGAGAAAAAAAACGATCGTCTGCGTTACTGTTGACTTAGGTGGCCACGAACGACTTGCCCTACCCACATCGTCGGAATGATCGGGCGGTGACGATGGACATTTTGCGTGGCGTCCGACCTTGTCGTGGTGCACCGCCCATACCGGATATGCACTTGGCGGTGTTGCAAGAGGAGGCGTTTTGGGGCGTTTTGGACCGGTGTTGGAATGCGATTCCGCCATTACGGCCGACGATGACCGAGGTGGGCAAGTTGTTGGGTGCGATGGTGGCCCCGAGGGCCGGGCCGACCTTGTAAAAGTATATTTAATTATTATATCTGTCCCCGACTCATCATGCCATCATTGAGTGGCCATTATCAATGTACATTACACGCACGCATAAAGAATCAATGACATCAAGTTGACCCCTGGCTTGTCCAAACAAAATCCTTTGACGGAGACGGCTTTGCTCGGAGATGCTGTAGAGCCAAGTTCCGGTCACCGGGTGGAGAGATCCCCGACGAGATGGGCCTTCCACGCGAGAGATGGCCATTTTAACAACTTCTTGAGCTTGTTGATCATGCGCACATGTGTACGACATTGGGAAAAGTCACAGCCTCGTCGACTGGCCGCCGCGCCGTCATCTTTTGACTGTGCAAGTGCAGATGGCAGTGGTGCCTAACGGAGGTTAGCTATGAATGACAAAAGGTTCCATTTCTTTTCATGGCACGTACTATGGTCATCCTGATAGGATCGAAAGCGCCTTGCCACGGGCGTCGTCCAAACAATCACTGTTTGTCGTCATCGTTCGCTCCGTGGATACCATATAAATCCCTTTTAGTCAGTCTCAGAGTAGCGGGTTGAACGACGTTGTCCCGAGTCTATTACAGTATCGTACCTCTAAATATCATGGTATACAACAAGGAGGCAACTCACGTCGTCCAACGTTCACGCTGCGCCGACGACCGCACCTCCACGTTGCCAGGACCTCTGAAACGGATGCCCGTGCATCTCCACCATCTCTCCCAAAACCGTATTCGCAACCGCCCACATCCGTTCCACTTTGGGATCCCGAGCGCACCATTGTTGTTGCTCGAGAAAGACGGGCCGGAAGCGGCGTCGGACTGGCCGTCGAGTGGGCGACGCCTGGCCTTGTGAACGAAACGGGGACGGCTGTGCATCAGCATGCATTGGTGTCGCTGTAACGTCCGCTGCCTTGGTATGACGCGGACGACGGGGAGTCGACGGACCGGCGCCGGGAGTCTCACTCGCCTGACCCACTGGCTGCTTGGCGGAACTACCTTTGACAGCGGCATAAAAGGCAGCTGTGGAAGCTGCCGAAGGACGCTTCGCGGGGGAAGCACTCGTTCTTGGCTTGCCGGGCGACGACGAGCCGACTCGGCGCTTCTTGGTGGGCGTTTCTGGGAAAGGGGCACTATCGTCGTTGGCCACGTCACCGTCCAGGGTAAGACGGGTAAAGGCCACGGAACGTTTCTTCGAGGGTGTCATCGCCGGGGTCGATGTCGTCCTCGTCGTCGTCCGTGAAGCTTGCGGACCACTCCGCCTCTCAAGTAGATACGACTTTATCTGGTCTGCGACACCATCACATTGTTTGTCGAGTGTCGTCACCACGGCTTTAAACGATCTCGGCTGAATAGAATAGGATTGACAGAGCGCTCGTTCCTGTACAGAGGGTTCCTGAATAGCGCAGCTCAAGTGAGCGCTCAAACGTTGGAATGCAGGGACCTCACCTCCATTAATTGACACACCCAGTAAAAGACGGCACACGACAAGATGTTTGCGCCATACCTCTCCTTTAGGATGTTGACCCGTGGAAGCGCAGCCTCTGCATCCTCCATGCAAGCTATCGCATCCTCTCTCGGGTGAACATGGTACACGTCGACGAGCGTCTCGTACGTGACATTCGCGGACGTGTTCCCTTCCTCGGTACGAAGCGCGGCGCGAATTTTCTTGAGGATGTCGGAGAACTCGGGTTGCGTTACACATGCTGCAGACATTGCAGACTGGAGTGAGACTTCGTTCGTGTTTAGTCTATCGGGTATTCTACTGAGAAGACGCTGGGGGAGACGTGGAAAACGCGTACTGTTCAGAGGCCAGGTACGCGCATATGGCGGGTATCGCGACGCTGCTTCTGACGACGAAGCCAGAGCCTGGACGAGTCTTTGCGTTGACGAGGCGCAGAATTGACTGAGCTTTTTCGATTGTTTCTGAACTGGAACATAACCTGTTTAGTTGGTTGCGTTGAAGTGTCGCCATGGTCGTACAAGTCAAGCCAGCTGTGACACAGACGCGTGACATAGTACAATGCTAGCTACACGTGATGTGACAGGACGCGTACATTTATTAGTTTACAGGTTACACCGAGACGCTTGCGCTTTCTTCAGGCTTCCGATAAAACCCCTTATCGTCCCAGCCACCAGCTGGTTCGCCCTCCCGCATCCAGCCCAGTCTAGTCTGAGTTAGTGTTGCCACACGTAGGAAAATTGTACCATCCAATTCTTGCAACCCCACCTTGTCTTCGGCCTCTTCTTCTCTCGCCTCCTGCGCAGCGGTTACTTTCCTACCTCCTGGCGATGTATTCCAACCTCTTTTCCGCACACCGTACAAAGACGAATGGTGGGCGAGCGCACGTTGAGCCTTGCAAAGATGTTCGTTGGGGTGCACGATGGTCGTCTGGATTATCGGGTACCATGCATTCGGGGTGTGGGCCAAATCAGAGGTTGGCGTGGGAAGGGTGTTCGGAGCTGGTTCTGTGCTTGGTCCCGGAACCTTGTGCAAAAGGCTCTCGGTGCATTTGTAGAATGATCGGATGTCGAGTTGAGGGCGTCCCCTTGCAACATAATATGAAAGGGAGGCGGTAAAGTAAGCCATCAACAGCAGGCGTCGAGAAGAGAACTTGTCGATACAGGCCAACAGAGATGGAAGGAAAAGCGATGATGTCACTAAATGCATCAAGAAGAAATCGGCATTGAAGGGCTCGTCTTGGGAAAATCCACCGACACCGTAGATAAGGACGTTGGCCCAAGAAAGCTCCTCGATGGCATCTGCTATACCTTCCTCGGTGGAGATGTCAAACTTCCACATATTGACATAGTCGTGTATGATAGAGCCATGTTCCTTCAGGCTCTTTGTGTACATTGTCTCCTCGTCCATGTGTTTGATGTGGGAG
>JBBPLM010000452.1:0-15675 GCA_038089795.1 Pulchroboletus neoregius | reverse complement strand
CCGGTACAAATAGATGTACATACCTAGGTAGTATATAAAGGCCAAAGCGCCAGCCAGAGAACTCCAGTCAAGTTCTCTTGGTCTTTCACCTTCATCGAGGGATCCAAGCAAAATAGACTCTAGTTACTTCCATCCCCTTTTTACCTAGTAATTCTCCTCTGACTCACCGAGTTTCACCCTCGGTTGTTGGTTTGTTTCAGATACACATAGTGTGCTGTCATTACCTCATCTCCTGCCTTTTCAGCAATCTCTGCTTCTGTTTGCTGAAATAATTGATGGATGATTTGAAGATTGAATAGTATTCCAACTTCAGCAATGTTTTTGAAAAAAGAACCATTGGTGAACTCCCTGTTGAACTAGTGGTTTCCGAGCATTCCAGTATTTCTGGATGTTCCGACAGTCCCAGTCATTCCGGTACTTTGGTTCGCAGTTCATTAATACCCACAAGTGATATTATACCTTAGTATTATTAACTGTATAGTACTAAGTATATAAAGCTCAGTTGTATACTGAGAACAATAGAACATATTGTACCAAATACTTCTATCTATGCTCAATTGAAGCACACCAGGTAAGCCAGTGGCTTCCTCCATAGTACAAGTGTGTACATTCAACACTCCTCTGATCCAGAACCTTTGATCATGCCATTGAGCTCAATGAAGGATTTTCTCCAAGGGTGGCCAAAGTCTATCCACTTAACCCCAAAAAACAAGAAGCCTGCAAAAACTTTGTTGATAAACATCTAAAATCTGGAAAAATTGTTCCTTCCAAATCCCCACAAGCGTCGCCCTTCTTCTTTGTACCAAAAAGGGATGGATCAGTAAGACCATGCCAGGATTACTGATACCTGAACTCCCACACCATCAAAAACACCTACCCACTACCACTCATATCGGACCTAATTGATAAACTTAAAGGATCTTTGATCTTTACCAAAATGGACATCAGATGGGGATACAACAATGTCCTCATTAAACCAGAGCACAGGTGGAAGGCTGTGTTCATCACCCCCCTAGGATTATTTGAACCAACAGTAATGTTCTTTGGACTATGCAACTCCCCTGCCACCTTCCAAGTGTTAATGAGCCATATCTTCAGCAACCTCATAGCGGAAGGATGGCTCATTGTCTACATGGATGACATTCTCGTCCACTCAAACAACCAAGAACTCCACACCAAACAAACAAGAAATGTGTTGGAACATCTACAAGAACACAAACTTTTCCTGAAATTAGAAAAATGCTTCTTTGACCAAACAGAGGTTGAATACCTAGGCATGATCGTCAAAAAAGGACATGTTGGGATGGACCCAGTCAAACTTGTGGCAATCAAAGAATGGAAACCCCCTTGCTCTGTAAAAGAAATAAGATTGTTTATTGGGTTCTGCAATTTCTACTGGAAATTCATCCCCGACTTTTCCTCAATTGCCCGACCCCTCCACAACCTGACCAAAAAAGGGGCAATATGGGACTGGACAACTGAGTGCGAAAATGCCTTTAGGACCTTACAAGCAACTTTCACACAAGGACCAGTCCTAACCCTTCTGGACACCACCAAACCTTTCACTGTCATAACTAATGCCTCCCTCACAGCCACTGGAGCAGTCCTTATGCAGACAGACTTCAATGGGGACTTACACCTGTAACAACCCAAATAATGGCGAAGGCAACGTATGCCCAAGCCACTACTCAAGCTGGAGAGAGGGAAGTTGACCCAAGTCTTAGTGCTCCAACCCACATGATGGGGAAAGAACAAGAGAACTTGAATGAGTTCCTTGTCCAGCTCTTAGGCCTTAAATACTATTCTACTGTGGGTACATGTATGTACTGGATCTACCGATATGTGGATATAATAAGATATAGTACTATAGGGCAGGCATAAGGGCAGACATTAATGAGGCGATGCAACATGCGCTAGGCATGAGGCAAAGCAGAGGTGAGCATGGGTAAAATGGAAGGTAAGAAGGAAAGAAGCATAAAGTGCGGAAATGAAAAGAATGAAAAGAAGACATAGCCTCTGCCATGAGGTATGATGGGATCGGGGAGGCGTGTATGGCAAAGAGGAAGATCCAGGGAATAAACCCAGATCACGTAGGTAAGCGGGCACGTGACCCATGATGTCAGGTCACGTGACCTAAAAAAGAAAGGAGGCGGTAAAGGTGAAAGGGATAAGTCCAATCGTAAAAGTAAAAGAAAGAGAAAATGTCAGGATAAGTCCATGAGAACGTTACGATTCGTAACAACACCCTTGTGCATTCCTTTCTCCGCTGCAGAGCACAACTATTGTTATGATTCACCCTCAGCCCCCACCAGACACCCTCTAATGGATGGAGGTAGACTCCACCGCAACATGTACTTTAGACTTAACACTTTCTCCTTTTCATGATCACATGACTAGTGCACGTGATCCTGAGACATCTCACATGACCTGAGCCTAGACTCAGTGATGATCTGTCTCAGGTTTCACTTATCTTTCACATGACCCCTAAGGACTATTCTCATGAAGGCTTCTATATCTCGCACCTACCCTATAGTGTACTGCACAGTCTGTGCACTTTCTCCTCATGTATATAAACCTTAGGTAGTCGACTGAGTACCCTTAGTCTTATCCACTTCATTACTGCACTGGACTTTGTCCCCTGCCCTAAGTGTGTGGTTACCGCTCCTCATCATCTCTGCCAGTTCTTGTCCCACTTGTAAAAGGGACTAACTATTATTCAAAACTGCTTCGTGAGCTCAAGTTCAGTGCCACAGTCTAACGACTTGCAACAACTATGACATTTTCGACTGAGAACTTCTCACTGTTATCCATGCCCTCTCCAAGTGGAAACATTATCTCCAGGGGACTGGTCATCCCATAACAATAGTCACTGACCATAAAAACCTGTTTTACTTCAAACAACCCCACAAACTGTCCCGATGACAAGCCTGATGGATGCTGTTCTTACAAGATTTTGATTTTGTCTTCCTAGCCATACTGGGATCACAAATGGGACTGGCTGATGCCCTATCCCGAAAAAATGAAATAGAATCCTCCAATGACAATCAGGATGTTGTCCTGCTACCCCCCACCCTATTCATCAAAGCCATTGATGTTGCCCTTGCTGATCAAATTACCCACTCTTCTCCATCCAACCCACTTGTCTCTGCTGCCCTCCATACACTCAACGATGGAAAGTTGTGTTAGAAGTAATTATGCACTTATTTCATTTTTGGAGTTGTGTGTCTATGTTTGTGTTTGTTCCTGCTCCCTTTTATAGTTGGAGTGTCACAGTCAGCGCTTTTTTCAGTTTCTGACTGTGGACTCCAGGTATTGTGTATTTCACACTATATACAATACAGTATCTAACTGTAGGCTCCAGCTGTGAGATTCCAGCTGTTTAACAGGTTATGAGCCCTGTGCCCTAGTCGCTCAACATTTCCTCAACTTGTTGTCCCCCAACAAAATTTTCTCGCTTATCCTCTCACTCTTCATTTGGCTTGAAACACTCCCACTTCTTCCACCATGGCCTCCGAACATCAAACCCACTCGCATCACATCCAGGCTCTCACTGGAACCAACTACATCACCTGGAGTGAGGAGATGAAGGCCTTATTTCACTCCAAGGGTCTCTGGCAACTTGTTGATGGCAAGGAGACTCGCCCCACCACTGCAGGCCCTGACCAAACTGCTTGGGACATCAAGCAGGACAAGGCAGCTGGCAAGCTCATGCTGAACATTGCCCCTGACCAACAAGTCCACATCCGAGCGGACCAGGATGACCCCACAAAGGCTTGGAGTGTGCTGAAGAAGGTCTTTGTGCAGCAGAAGGCAAGCAGCCGCTTTGTTGCATACGACGAGTTCTTTAGCATCCAAAAACGTGCTGAGGAGTCCCTCCCTGCATTGGCTGCTTCAGTCAAGGAGTCCATGCTCCAAATCAAGGACCTTTGCAGCTCATCCTTCAACATCACCACCCTCGACGACAAACTCACTTGAATGGCCATGATTCTTGCACTCAGGCCCAACTACTCACACTTCACATTATCCCTCGCCCTGCTCACAGACCTCAACAAAGACAAGGTGAAGGCTGCATTCCAGACCGAGGAGATCAATCGCCGACCTTGCTGTAATGCCTCTCCTACCCCACATGCCGACGCAGTACTCTCTGCCTCACCATCCACCTGTCGATGTCCCCCCAACTTGCCATGCTTGTTCTGTGACAAGCCAGGCCACTGCCAATGCAAGTGCTACTCGCTGCAGCACACAAAGAAGTACTACAAGTCAAACAAGAACAAGGACAGGAAACAGGACCAAGGCCAGACTGCAAATTCGTCACAGACTCGATCCCAGGAGGTGGTCGAGCGAGCAGGCAATGCAAGTCTTCGTTCCAGTGATCCCTCTGATCCATTTTCACCCCTCCAACTCGATGCTGACCACAACTGGAATGCAGACTCGGGGGCCACTTCTCATATGACCCCCCATCGCCACTGGCTGCACAACTACACCCCAAAATGTGTTCCTATCAAGCTCGCCAACAACACTATTGTCTATTCAGCTGGGGTTGGGTCTGTTGTGTTCGAGCCAGTCATAGATGGAAAAAGCAGTCGAGTGGTTGAGTTCTCGAATGTATTGCATGTCCCTGAGCTTCGGAACAACCTTCTCTCTGTCCTCTACCTCACTCACCACTCTGGATTTGTTGTCCATATCAATGCCACCCACATGTCATTCTCTTGATCATCTGGGCCACCACTCTTCATCGCTACCATCAATAACCACAATGCCGCATTTCTGGATGGCATGACTCAGTGTGTGACTCAGTATGCCCAGGCCACAACCACTCTCCCACTCGATTTGGCACTCTGGCATCACCACTTCACTCACCACAACACAGCGGACATCAAGTTGCTTGTGGAGCACAACCTGGTGACTGGTATGTGGATTGACAGCAAGTCTGTCGCTGACCCTATATGCGAACCATGCCTAGCTGGCAAGATGCATGCAAACCCCTTCACCACCTCTTAGAATCAAGCCTCTCGCCCCCTGGAGCTTGTCCACTCCGATGTGCACCAGGTTCCCTATCGGACATTCTCTGGGTATCGCTACTGGGTCACATTCATTGATGATTACTCGCGGTATTGATTTGTGCTCCCAATTTGTGCTAAATCAGATGTTTTCAATGCATTCAAGCAATTCAAGGCATTTGCAGAGAATCAAACAGAACAGCACATCAAAACCCTGCGAGACGACAAGGAAGGGGAGTACATGAGCAAGGCCATGCTCAAGTTCACCACTCAGTGTGGTATCGAGCGCCAGCATACAGTCCAGGTGCGCCCCCAGCAGAATGGTGTTGCTGAGTGCACCAATCACGTTCTATCAGAGCGAATCACTACCATGCTCGCGGAATCTGGCCTAGCAATGGCATTCTGGGGCAAAGCACTAGCTGCTTTTGTCCATGCATGGAATTGATGCCCTACAGCTGCTGTGGACAATGCCACCCCCTTTGAACTGTGGCATGGACGCAAACCAGATGTGTCCCACTTCCGTGTCTGGGAATCAACTGCCTATGTCCATATCCAGAAGGACAAGCGTGATGCACTGAAGCCCCACTACGAGAAATGTGTCTTCATTGGGTACCCAGATGGATACAAAGGTTGGAAGTTTTACAACCCCACTACCAAGCGCACCATCACCTCCGAGTGCACTGACTTTGATGAGCCGCACACTTCCACTTCACCATCCGGCGTGACTCATCCAGGTGTGACTCAGCATGGTATTCCCAAGGTACCACACCCTTACACAGTGCCCGACACTGGCAATGATCTTGCAGACAATAATCCACCCATTGCTCCACAGGTTCTACATCCTGGGGGGGTGCCAGATCCTCATGTGGATGAACAGGATGAAGACCCTGCGACGCCTGTAGCTGCCCCTGCACCTTTGCCAGCTATACCAGAAACTCCACCACCTGCACCTCAGCCTGCTGCAAGCCCCATTGGAATTGGTGCTCATTTACCTCAAAAGACTCAACAACAACCTCAAGAATGGTGGAAACTGAGTCCTGCTCAGCTGGTAGATGATCCTGAGGACTCTGATGACGAAGAAGCAGACACTGCACAGTGTCTCGGAGCAACAACAGGTCATTCCAGGACATTTAAGGAGGCAATGCAATGCGATGATGCCTCAGAGTGGAGACAGGCTGCACTCGACGAACTGGCTGCCCACAACTCGAATGGGACATGAACTGTGGTCCCTCGCCCCAAGGACAGTCCTGTTATTAGATCCAAGTGGGTGTTTACCAAGAAATATCGAGCTGATGGGTCATTTGAGCAGTACAAGGGATGCCTAGTAGCCCAGGGATTCTCGCAACGCCCTGGATTCGAGTATCTCAAGGTATTTGCCCCCACAGTGCGTCTTCCCACTCTTCGGGTTATCCTAGCCCTCGCTGCAATCCATGACCTCCACCTCTGGTCAATCGATATCTCAAATGCATACCTGAATGGCGAGATGGACTGTGATGTCTACATGGAACAGCCAGAGGGATTTGTGGAGGGCGATCGAAGAGCAATGGTTTGCTTGCTGAAGAAGTCGCTCTATGGCACCAAACAGGGTGGAAACCAATGGAATCACAAGATGCACACCACCCTCGACTCTATGGGATTCACCCAGACCTACTCCGATGCAGCAGTCTACATCTATGTCCGAGGTGATGTCCAGCTCATCCTGCCTGTGTTTGTCAACAACATGACATTTGCATCAAAATCTCTTGATGCAGTCAAGCAGGCCATTGCAGATCTATCCAAGCACTTCAAACTGCGTGACTTGGGCCCTACCACTGAAATGCTGGGGATCAAAATTGACCGAGACCACGCAAAGCGCTTCCTGACAATCTCACAGTGCCAGTACTGTGTCAATATGCTCGCCCGCTTCAATATGGGGGATTGCAAGCCAGTCAGCACACCCATGGACCCTGGACTCTGCCTGTCGCGCAACCAGAGCCCCAAAACTAGCCAGGAGTGTGACTCAGTGCGCTTGATAGATTATGGAGGTGCTATTGGCTCATTGCAGTATCTCTCATGCACCACACGCCCTAATATCGCATTTGCTGTAGGGCAGCTTGCATCATTCACATCGGATCCAGGTTTAGCCCACTGGAATGCCATCAAACACCTCTTCTGCTACATCCAAGGCAGTATCGACTTCAGTATCACCTACTCCCCTGACTCCTCCACTTCCAAACTCTTCAGCACCTTCTCCGATGCGAATCATGGTGGTTGCAAGGACTCTGGTCAATCTACTGGGGCATATGTTGTCAAAATTGGCACTGGTGTTGTGTCCTGGATATCGAAGCGCCAGCCTATTGTTGCCCTCTCAACCACTGAAGCTGAGTATGTGGCTGCATGCGAGGCTGGCAAGGAGATTGTCTGGATGTGCAAACTCTTGCAGGAGCTTGGTTTTGAGGCTCAAGGACCATCCACTCTGCATCTGGACAACCAATCAGCAATCCAAGTGGTGAAGCATCCAGAGCATCATGGCCAAATGAAACACTTGGACCTTTGATGGTATTGGCTGTGAGATGTGGTGGTAAGGGCATTATTTCACCCAAATTCCTTCCAACTGGTGATATGTCTGCTGACCTGCTCACAAAGGCCCTGCCTCGTGTCAAAGTGGCGCATTTCTGCACACTACTGGGCCTTGGGAAGGTTTAGGAAGAGATGCACAATCAGGGGGGAGTGTTAGAAGTGATTATGCACTTATTCCATTTTCGGAGTTGTGTGTCTATGTTTGTGTTTGTTCCTGCTCCCTTTTATAGTCAGAGTGCCACAGTCAGCGCTTTTTTTAGTTTCTGACTGTGGACTCCAGGTATTGTGTATTTCACACTATGTACAATACTGTTTCTGACTGTGGACTCCAGCTGTGAGATTCCAGCTGTTTAACAAGTCCCTCCTTGCCAGAGCATCCAAACACAATTGGCAGTACAATGATGGAAAATTATGCTTCAAAAATTGACTATATATCCCCGCACCCACCTGACATATGCCTCTACTTCTAGTTGTCTCTGCTGCTCTCTTTCTGCCTGAAATTGTAGTTCCTGTTGTAACTCCTGTTGTAGCTGCAGTTGTAGCTGCATTTGCCTTTGATGCTCCATTTGTTGATATGCTTCCTTTTCTAGTTGTCTCTACTGCTCTCTCTCTCTGCCTGAAGTTGTAGCTCCTATTGAAATAAACCAACAACCAAGGACGAAACTTGGAGAGTCAGAGGTGAATCAGTAGGTAGAAAAGTGATGTAGGTAGCTAAGAGAGTCTATCTTGCTCAGTCCTCAATGATGGGAGAAGACCAAGAGAACTTGACTGAGTTCTCTGGCTGGCGCTTTGGGCCTTATATACTACTACACTGTGTTACGGACGCTATGTTTTTCCTCTCTTTTTCCTCTCTTTTTCTCACTTTTTCCCGTCCCGATTAAAGCACTTTTGGGACTTAGTCAAAATCCTTTGTGCAGCGCTTATCTAAGCACACAGACACTTATCTCACCTTATCTTTTCTTGATCACATGACATACAGTTGCAACCCTTTGGCCTAGGCCCCTGCACAGCTTCTTCTTCTCACGTTCATCTCCGTCCTGTGCAGGGCAGTGCCGCTTCTTTACTTCTCTTCCATTGTGATGCCGCACACTGGCCTCACCCTTTTCATTTCCGCTTGCTTCCATTCCCAGGCTGTGCCCGCCTCATGTACGCCTCACGTCCTCCTCATGTTCTTAATCTCCGTCTATGCCTGCCCTTAAGTACTATACCCTTATGTAGTCAGTATCAGTAGATCCGGTACAAACATGTACACACCCCCTAGTAGTATATAAGGCCCAAGAGCCCGCCAGAGAACTTCAGTCAAGTTCTCTTGGTGTTTCCCCATCATCAGGAGCACTCAAGCAAGATAGACTCTCCAGCCTACCACTTCCCTTTTACTTAGTGATTACTCCATCTGACTCTACCAAGTTTCACTCTTGGATTGTTGGTTGTATCACACTGTATGTACCTGTTTGTAGTGGATCTACCGATACATGCCATACAAGAATAGAGTACTTTAGGGCAGACATCAGTGGAGATGAAGAACATGAGTCAAGTGTGAGGCAAACATGAGGCGCGCATAGCCATACAATGGAAGCATGTAGACATGAATTCCATGAGGCCAAGGTGAGGCCATCAAATGGAAGAGAAGAAAAGAAGAACGGTACTGCCCTGCACAGGACGGAGATGAATGTGGGAAAGAGAAGACTGTGCAGGGACCTAGACCCAAGGGTTGTGACCACAGGTCACATGATCGAAAAAGATAAGGGAAAAGAGATAAGATTGAAGAGTGTCTGTGCACTTAGATAAGCACTGCACAAAGAAAACATCTAAGTCCATAGGATGGTCAACATGCAACCGGGAAAAGAGAAAAAGGGCGGGAAAAAGGATACCGTCCATAACACCTATTGTAGTTCCAATTGTCTTTGATACTCTATTGCTTTTGGTGCTCCAATTGTCTTTGATGTTCCAACTGCTGATGTAATGCTTGCTGTTGCAATTCAGCCTGCCATCTAAGCTCCTGTTGCAGTATTTGAAGGTCTCTTTGTTTCTGTACTCTCTGCCTTTGTAACTGCTGCTGCAATGTGATAGAAGCCTGTTGATCTGCTCCATTTTGCAAGTTGATAACATGTTGATAATCTTGAGTAGGAGGAGGATATGCAGGACCAGCAGATGGAAGAGGATATGAAGGACCAGCCTGAGCATTGGCAGGTTGAGGAGCAGTAGATCAATGGTTAGATTGTCTGCTACAATGATTTTGATGAGAAGAATTGAAGTTGTCTAGTAATCTGGTACTGTAATCAACTCTATTTTCCAAAACACCCCTTTGAGGTACAAGCTCAGGCTATTGAGGTGGTGGAGCAGATGGTTGAAAGTCCAAAGGTGTTACAACTCATAACCATTCCTTAGACTTTTCTATTTTTTTTCCTTTTGTCAATGGACTTATCCCTTTCCTACTTATGTTCACCTTTTTTTCAGATCACATGACCTGATGACTGTAGGGTCACGTGATCCTGCTTACCTATGCAATCTGGATTAATCCCTAGATCTTCCCCTTTACCACATATGCCTCCATGTTCCCTTATTGTACCTTACGGTAGAGGCTATGCTTCTCTTCTTTTACTTCTCTTCCATTCCCTCCAACCCCTGTCACATGGTCAGGGTAGGAATATTCAGAGGCATTTGAAGAGGAGGAGCTGGGTGACAAAAGGAAGGAGGAAAGCCAAATTCACATTGATCATGTTCAGCCTGCCAACCAGCATTCCAAGCATGTTGAGGAGAAGTTGGAGGTGAAGCCCTAATCAAATAATTAACTACACTATGCAAAGTGTATATGTATGTATACTTACATTGACAACAGATCAGATCAGATCAAATCTCTGATTTTGAGATATTCAGACAATAAAAAAAAAAAGATCTGTTATCAGATGTGGTCAGATCATCAATATCTGACCAAGGTATTTACACTTACAGAAACAGCCTTCTAGCACTCTCTACTTGGATATCCAGTCAACAGCCAACCTGGACTATCCACCAAAATGTAGGATCTACTAAGTTGAGTAGGTTCTAAGTAGTGACTCAGCCCATCAGGAAAATCTTTAAGTGCTGGTATTCCTAGATATATATGATCCATTAGTTATCATTTGTGCATAGCTAGATACAAATATATATAACATTATAATATTCACATAATAAAGGTTGTTTATAGATTATACTATATATTAACTGGCAGACATTTCATATCTGATGAGCAAATGATCATTACAATCTCAGTCTGATATATACTAGATAATATCTTTAAAATTATGACAACACAAGACAATACAATGATAAGGGTTGAGCTAATCCTAACATAAATCCTACATCTGATAATATATATCATTTGCTGCTCATATAGTAATCAGAATGATATTCAATGATATTCAATGATAATCTTGTTGTTACGGACGCTACGTTTTCTCCTCTTTTTCCTCTATTTTTCCCTCTTTTTCCCATCCCATTTAACGCACTTTTGGGACTTAGACAAAATCCTTCGTGCAGCGCTGATCTAAGCACACAGACACTTATCTTTTCCAATCACGTGACATACGGTCACATCCCTTTGGCCTAGGCCCCTGCACAGCTTCTTCTTCCCACATTCATCTCCATCCTGTGCAGGGCAGTGCCACTTCTTCTACTTCTCTTCCATTGTGATGCCGCACACTGGCCTCACCCTTTTAATTTCTGCTTGCTTCCATTCCCGGGCTGTGCCCGCCTCATGTACGCCTCACCTTCACCTCATGTTATTAATCTCCGTCTATGCCTACCCTAAAGCACTATAACCATATGTAGTCAGTATCAGTAGATCCTGTACAAACCTGTACACACCCCCTAGTAGTATATAAGGCCCAAGAGCCCGCCAGAGAACTTTAGTCAAGTTCTCTTGGTGTTTCCCCATCATCAGTGGGACACTAAGCAAGATAGACCCAGTAGTACCAATCTTCATCCCTCCGCCATTTTCTAGTAGCTACTTCATCTGATTCACTCTGGGTTTCGTCCCCAGATTTATTGGTTGTATCACTTGTTATCATTCTCAAACTGACTATGTGTGAATTGGGAGTGTTTTCAT
The DNA here is from genome assembly GCA_038089795.1 of Pulchroboletus neoregius. Lineage (NCBI taxonomy): Eukaryota > Fungi > Basidiomycota > Agaricomycetes > Boletales > Boletaceae > Pulchroboletus > Pulchroboletus neoregius. Next base: position 4,029 of record JBBPLM010000452.1, on the reverse strand, counting down.
TGTGAGTAGTGTTTTTTTTTGCACTCTAATAATGTCTATGATCAATGATAATGTATATAAGTATGATAATCCCTGATAATCCCTGATAATATATACAAGTATTACAGAGCTGATGATAAATATCAAGATGCTATATATGATAATGAAAGATACTTATGTTCCACTATATCACACAGGCAAATATTGTCAACCCAATAACAATGACAGATTTGATCAATGGTATAACTGCTCCCAGATATTGTATAGCCTTACCAATGTGTATATCATCATTATATATGTTACAAGGCTTGATAGCATAGATAAAGGTATATATGACATTAACTTTTTCTAAAAGATTTCCTGATGGCCACAGGTTCACCTATATCCAAGTCTGTTTTGTACAATACAAAATGTATGATACCACAAATAGTAAGATTGAATATCTACATTGTGTGGTACAGAGCTATAGATAAGAGGGGATGGATTGTTGCCTCTGATTGTGAAGGGAGGGAGGGAGGATGGAGCAAGATTGGTGATTGATTGATTTCGAAACTCAGATTGTGGCCACACTTATGTAAGCATGCATGCCATAGTATGGATGGAGAAAGGATTGCAGTAGGTGAGCCACATGGTGAGAGAAAGCCAAAAAAGGAGAAAAATGTATTGATAAGTGAAATAAGCAAAATAAGCATATCATCTGATGGTTACAAAAATAGCCAAAAAGGCCAAGATAGTTGAAAAAAGTGTCAGAAAAGCACCCTGAACACCCCTTTCTGTTCCCCATTAACTCTTTGATTAACTCTTTGATGCACATGCACATGTTTTTAAATGAGGAGCTGTTCTACCAAATTGCTCTTATGCAATCTGGCAGTTACTGTTGGTTGAAACTAGACCCTCCTCCCCCGCTTCTTACTTTTTTGAAGCTCGCTGTGGGTGCAGAACCAGGTACAGAGAAAGGTGGACTATGCAAAAACGAAATCCTAGATGCAGGTAGCATTGGTTCGCAAACATCATACTGAACATTTCATCCTTGACCATCCTTGCCCAGCGTATCGCCGAAACACTCCTCACGCACCGTAACATGCTGGCTGAATACTTTGAGATCAATGTCGCACCGGATGGAGGCGTCGAGAGTTTACCACATCTCTTGAAAGAGTACACCCCTCCTGATCTTTACTGGGTCTTTGAGAGGTGTTGATACAGGGTTGACGACTACTACGACCATATAATGAAGACCACTTGTGTAATAGCTGTAATGTAAGTGATCATCCATTAACCACGCTCCGACTCTTGCCCAGGCACAAGTATGATCTCCCGTTCAAGCAGAGTCCTGTCATAACATACACCAGTAGGCGATGAAACATACGAATTTCATGAAGCACTAGCTCGAATTGCACCCACCACCAACAATTCTTTACCACTACCAAGGTTCAAGCTCAAGGCAAACCTCTCCCGGCATCGATCACATTCGCAACTTGGCTAGTGTTCGTGTTGAAGGCATACCTGGAGGACAAATCAGTAAACCAACAAACATGTTGAACCTCGACGGTACTCGCCTCTCATAACTCGAGGTAGAGCTCTTCCGTGCTACAAGTACTCTTGAATGCAGGGTGCTCGTTTCGCCCCTTCTGGCATCTCGAATCCACGATGGTGTTTGAGAATGTTGCTCGCTCTGAAAATCCCTGGACACCCCCCGTTGCACCAATATCGTCAGCCGTCAGTTCCCGATCGCACGACAAGCATGACTCACAGGGTGCGACCATGATGACCGCCCATCCGAGTTGGCCGTCTTTCCACAACCCGATCTCTCCGACTTGCTCGTCCACACGTTCAAACAGGTCGATGAGGGTGTATATGGCCGCGCTGAATTCCTTTCCCGCGACAATTTGTGAGGGGGTCCCTTGGGGTTGGAGGTAGCGATAAAAAGCTGGTACTATGGTGCGGTTGATCCGGTCGGATTGGAGACGGAGGAGGGCGCAAGCGGCTGTGAGGATGAGTGTTGTGGGTGACGTGACGGAGCAACAGCAAAGGATCGCAGGCGATAGACGTGGTACATACGGAGAACTATCTAGTAAGTAAGCACAGTGAAGAGAGAGGAGGCAAGGGGAGAAGACGGGGAGGCATGGTTATATACCTGCCAGGAGGTGGCTGACGATGGTGGGCGACGCTGATGGGGAGAGCACCACTGAGGGCGATGGGGAAGAGGAGAAAGTAGAGTGCAGGCAAGGGAAGAAGACAGGGGAGGACGCACAGTTATATACCTTGTTAGGATGCGGCTGATGACGAGGCTGATCAACGTGGCTGAGGGTGCTGGTCGACGGCGACGCTGACGGGGTGAGTCCTGGGGGCGATGGTGATGAACAGTTGGCGTCACTACCCAACGACGGCCAGAAGGGGCGGGCAGGAGGGCGGGGCAGGCAGGAAAAGGCGGGAGAATGTAGATTGAAACTCAGTCCTGCAAGAAGGTTCAATGCCCGCCATGTCGCCGCGCACGGCAGAGCACCTTCTTACGGGCGTTTCCGAGATTCAAGCGCCGACTAATGTCAGCCGTCCACGGCACAACCCACCCAAACTTGCACCCAAACCGGGTATTACCGGAGTTTGAAGCGTCTTTGTTATTATTTATTTACCCCACATTTTTTTAGCAGCCGCTTCTTCTCTCAACACGTGCAACCTCTCCCTCTTGTGTATGCAAGAGGTGCTTCTTCTAGATTTGGAAGTAGAGGTTGCTTCCTTGAGTTGGCAACGATCCTGCCGCCAGGTGGGCGTACCCTCTCACAGATCGGTCCCTCCCTTCAAGGGCAGCAGTCGTCCCGCCCATGGGTGGGCGTACAACCTCTCGCGGGAGGTTTTCTGCTGTATGGACCACAACCCAGAGGGGCCGCCCCTGGCCTGCTGGAAATCACCCCGCCGCCAGGTGGGGTACGGTACGACCTACGGGAGAAAATCCTGCAGGCAATATATTTTTTTGAACCTAATTTATGTCTGCATTAGGGTACCCATCTTTGATTGTTTGCAAATTTTCAGACGTATTGCGAACTTGTTGCCTGGCCCATTTTCCTTTACCTGATGAAGCCATTCTAGAGCCCACAACGCGCTGTATTGCGGAGACTCAACAATACCGGCAGGTTCACTAGTATAAGGGGGGGTCAAAGTTGGGGTTGTCGGCTGCCCTTGATTCTCCCCTAGCATGGCTGACCAAGGCGGCTTCGATGTAGGTATTTGGAGCCGTAGCGGCGCATGCAGTCGCCAATCCCTGAATCCGCTGACAGTATTGGGTTCATGGGTGGCAAATGCAACCAAAAAAAGGCATCCACTCCCACTTTTTCTTTTTCTTTTTCTTTTTACACCAAGCAAAGGAAGCGACTCCATACAGATACGTCTCAGGTTTTGTCGAATCAAACAGACCCAGCGAACTTAGCATCGCACCGGGTGTAGTATAGGTGGTGACCTTTTGAGGCCTTTGCTAACCAAGCACAGGAGCGTTCTGGCGATTCAAAAACCCTCAGAGGCACACAAGGGCGGCGTAATAGGTCGCAATACTCAAGGCGATTAGGCGCGTTATAGGGGGGGAGGTAAGGTCCATGGGCCAGACGCGGTACAACACACGGAACCTTGGCTCTAAACCTGCAATATACGCGTCAACGCCCAACTTAAACTTGACGAAAATGGATGAAAAAGCTTGCATTTTTTCCGCCTCAGGGAACGGCGTGTTTGGGCCAATGCGTACTTAACGGTAGCTAAAAAACGGTGGAAACATTGAAAGCCCCTGCTCCCACCTCGTCAACCTCGACGCTTTCCATTTTTCCATTTCCTCCTCATTCCCCTCTTTCAGAACTGTCCTGTCAGTTCGCATTTTGTTATCAACGTATGCAAACAGCGAGCCCGACGCATATTGAGTAAGGGAGTATCTTTTTTCTCCGGTTTGAATGCCGGTGTTCCAATGCGTAACCACTGCAGAGGGAATAAGCGCCGTTGAGCTGCTTGGAAATTCGACCATGACTCCTAATTCCTCCAGCACCAGATGCCCTCCCTCTGTTGGGTCAAACG
>JBBPLM010000451.1:1644-12119 GCA_038089795.1 Pulchroboletus neoregius | reverse complement strand
AACCCGACATCGATGTGGTTTCTTGACTGGTACTCCGTGTTTGACAGCACGGTAGCCTGACATACAATAGGACATAATGAGTTATTGAGCGGATGGATGAACGGGGTCGAGGCAACACCAGTGGACGATGTCGATGGCGGCACATGCTTACGGGGCCGCGGTGTACGGTAAAATACGAGCCGCACAGGTACCACATGAAATTCTTTATTCACCAGAGTTGTCGTCACCACAGTGGGTGGAGGGTCGACCATGCTCCTTGCCTACATACACCCAGGGGAGAAGAGAGGAATTTTCTAAGTTGCATTAAGAAAAGGAAGGGCGAAAAGACATACCTCCGGGGTATCCAACTTCGTCAACTCAGCTTCGACACGTTCTCTTATACCACTCCGACTATCCCTCACCATAGTCCAGATACTCCTTCCAATCACCTCACTGGTTCCCCATCCCAGCACGTCCCTCACGCTCGCAGACGCAACTAGGAAAGTACCCTGGGACGACAACAGCGCCCAAAATTCCAGGGGATCGATCGATGCTGCTCCAAGTGACTCTCCCGGAGGCGTCTCACTGAGCTTCGAACCTGAAGAACAAAATTGGACAATGATCAGGAACTACAATTACTCTAGTGTAGCTGGAAAGTCACACCTGCCGTCATACGCGAGTCACCGTGGGTATCTTCTCCATTGCGCCAGTCACTACCAAGGCCACCTGCCTTGTCAACGCTACCCCACCGTACGACGGGCATCCATCGCGCGCGCCCAGAGAGTATAATCGCCTTCCGACCCTTTCCTGGTTCAACGTGGAGCCTGCCACGACACTCGAGCCAAACATATGGCGATGCTGTTTCATCGATGGGATCGTTTGAACACAATGTCCCCGACGATCGTGATGATTGAGACCCAAATACAGATGATGATCGGGAAGGCTGGAAGTCGTCCTGCTCAACAGACATATTTTGCGTCTTTGAAGACGGAGAGGCCGTTGACACTTTGGGTAGGGCGCGAAAGAGCAGATCCACCGATTTCGGGACAAGATTGGACGCCGTCGACGAGCCCACGTCGTTGGTGGCTGCAACACTGAGTCCACTCACACTACCCTCCTTCAACTCTCTCATAAGGGGCACTAGATCTGCTGGATGGCAGACATCGGATATGCTCCTACCTACAAGCTCTTCTGGCTCATAGCCGAGGACAAGCCGAACCGAAGGCGCAACATAGAGGAAGGCGCCTTTTAGAGACAACACGAGTAAGAAATCTGGGAGAAATTCAAGAAGCAGAAGTGAAAGGGATGGGGACAATGAGACGGGAATTGACCCGGCCAGCGTACTACCACTAGCCGACATGCGATTCACAGAAGTGGAGCTAGGTGGTGACGTTACGAGCATCGTGAGGGGCATTGTTGCATTGTTGGCTTGCTCTACTGATCCACTTGAAGCGTTAGTTGGACCAGACATGTTTGTCCTCGTCGAGATCGGTACCGAATCCGTGAAAGTCGTGTCGGCGATGAGGTTTCTCAACTCCTTTGACACTGCTATACTCATCATTTGCCCGTGTCTTCCCCCCTTGGTTCCGATATTCGTCATATTCTGGGCCTGGGCCAGCTGGCCAAGACCCCGACTGATACTAGGAAGTCCATTATTGCTGGCGACGCTGCTTGTTCCCCAAGAGCTGTTGTGATAACTCCCATCCCGTAGTTTATCGAGTATCCGATTTGGCTGTTCCGTCAAGTCCACCTGAAATCCGATATGGTAGGCAACTTCATCAGCTTCTTCGGGGGTGTTATGTACGCCACCACGAAGAGGAATGACGGTGACGAGATTGATAAAGGCATGTCCGCCTTTTCTATAATTGATCAGGGTTGTTTGGCATTCCTTGGACGACGAAAGCAACTTTCGCATGTAGGAAATGACCTCTGGGGATGCGAAGCGACGAGTTTCACCTTTTGCGACGTTACCAGTTGGGGACTGCAAGAAGCGGCAATTACGTCCAAGAACTTCTTGCTCGCTATACCCCGTCAGATGGCAGAACGTGGGAGAAGCGTACACAATGGGCGAATCGTATCGTCTCACGTCCACGATGACGAATGAGCATGAAAGATCAACCGGACCAAGCTGAATGGTTGGATTGGGACGATTCACTACCCGGGAGAGAATTGAGAGGACATCAAATCCTGATGCGGAATATACTGGAAGGCCAAGTGCGGATGGGGGAGTGACAGCGAGAGAGGGAGCAGAATCTGGAACAAGGGCATTGGAGAGTGAGTACGAAGTGGTGCTGAATGAGCCCGCGGATGGGGAAGATGGAAATTTGGGAATATAGGTCGTAGCAGCGTCGAGTGAGGGTGGTGGTTCTGGAAGGGACTGCTGCCGTGGGTCCACGCTCGCATTGAAACCGGGGGGGAAACGGGGGGGAAGGTGTTGTGTCTCATTAGGAGGAAATGTAAATGTATGGTAGGCAGCGGTGGTGCTGGCGCTATCAGAACCTGAAGCGATGTGTCGTGAGATCAGAGCAGACTGGAAACTTGGGGGAGGATAAGCACGAGAGAGGAATGGCGAAAATAGGAGACGCACGGTGTAAAACCATTATTAGCGAACCAGGATGATGCGAACGAATCTGGGCCGCTATCGAGGAGACCCGGTGGGAGGACCTCTGCACCACCACCCGGTGCGAGTATGGGTGGGCCATTGAGCATAAACTGGGGGATCTGGAACTGGACGGCATGTGGGTGATGGTGATCAGGGTGGGTATTTTCTGGCAAGTATGAGCGTTGCCCATGAGTATAATGGCGGTCGGCGTTGTCGTAGGCATGTATGTGGTCCTGGTAGTAGTAAGTATGGTCAGGATGGTCATCAGCGCGGAGATATCGCTCGAAAGGCATGTTGTGGTCGTCGTTGCCGTTGCCGCCGTTGGTGTTGGTGTCGGGTCAGATGGCGTGCACAAGGGGCCGACGGACGAGGTGACACGGTGGTACGGCAAGTTATAAAGTGAGTCTGGGTCGGCTTGCAAGGGTGGCGCTGTTCAAAAGTTGGGCCTCTCCGCACGAATCCAGTGCGAGAATATATGAACCTTTTTTTGGTATTTATTTTCTGATCGAACACTGGAACTCGGCAGGTATGTGTAGGAATATTCACATACATAACCCACAGATCAAGTGAGGTTGCCGCCCAGTGAACGAAGGGCACGGCCTTTACATTCATGTGGCTTTTAGGCGACCGCTACCACGAACAACGTGTCGCCGATCGTCACAGCAGGCTACGTACAAACACATTGTGCAAGCTCACGTATGTAATAAATCCCCCCACCCCCGTCGTCTCTCACCTCTGCTGACCGTCATTGACCCAACAGGAAACCTCCAAGTCGCATCGTCGACATCTCACTCAACATTTTTGTCCGCTCGTTTCATTACCGTCCACCTGTGAAAGGGTGTTCAATTCATCCTTGTCTTTTCCGCGTGCGCACATCCCCCATGCCCTATTTCATTACCCCTGTCCACACCAAGAATGGTAAGAAAGTCCCAGCATCCTTTCCTTCTTGAGGATGAAGGTGAGTCGGTCCATCATTGAAATTCATACTATCGAACACCTTCTCCAACCGTTCATTCTTGCGTGCTACTCTTCGACTTCCTTGCGGGACCTTCTAAAATGTCTGTGGCAATGACAAACCAGAACCCACTGCTAGTGGGAGCCATATAGCCCGAGCTGGAGACAAAGACATCCATCAGCCCGTCTTCTCGGGTTTTATATTATCAATCGAGAACCACCTAGATAGATCGGGCCTTCCGCACTCCGCTTCTGAGGAACTCGCAATCTCGGTGGTGCTGGGTGGTTGGTTGGGCCTGGTCCTGGTCCTGACTGGTCTATTATAGGTTCTTGGCCAAGTCCATTCACTGCTGACCATACCTTTCTTATTGGCTATGTTGCATCATGACATACATACGACAATGGCATGGGTTCAAGCATATTCCGCCATCACGCCAACATTCCGCTCGACCTTAACTGTGCAAGGTTCATGTTTCGTTAGCGAAATCCATAGCACGCTGCACAGGGTGAAAACCCCGCGACAAGCTCGTTCAAACGCATCGCTTTGCGTCATGGGTGTTTTTTTGCGCTGCAATGCGACCGAATCCAATATCCACTATTCAATGTCCGAGCGAGGCAAGTATGCTAACATGAACTGACCGAATTCCTGCCCGCTAGGTCTCCGTTGGCACTGCCGTTTCATTTCAACGCAGAGCACGCAGTATATGGTTCACGTCTATCTGTCGATGGCATTGACGTACCGAGGCCGGCAGATCCTCTTCTGTGGCAACGCGCAAAGAGGTGGTGACCATATCAGTGGACCATGTTCCGACGCCAGAGAAGGACACGGATGCTCTTGAATTTAACCGCTCAACCCGGCGGGTCCTGGCAGCGAAGCACATGGCGTCGCCTTGTACCAATCGGAGTCTTACCTCAAGTAAGCTTGCTTTTTCATGCGCCTGTGCCTGTGACATACTGTCGTACAAGAACTATGGCCCGTATCACCGCTTCCTGGGATAACGGAACCCACCGTGTCGGATCGAACACGGTTCTTACTGTCCGGTGGCAACTTGGTATCCGTTGCCCTCGCACATTTTTCATTGCCGAGCTCCCCGGTTGGGCTTCCTCGTCCAATCTGACCTAGTCCAATTCCAAACAGTCTCTCGGGTATGCCATCGCCGAGGAAGCGCACTCTAGCGGAAGAAACAGTCCGCTGCGGAAGCAACGTCACGACGGACTCCTGTCACGCCACACTCTTGAGGTCGCTCCCAGGAAAACAACGACGCGAGTGCAGGATGATCCATCACTGACGAAGCAAGACCGTCAACATGGTACTCATGCCAATTCGGTGTCTCATACTTGGACTCGCTGGCACAACACGAAATATCAAGCTTCTAGCTTCGTGTACACGTCACTCTGCCAACCACAACGGTCAAGTTTAGTATTTCATGTTCATCATCTCACATATCCAGACGGGCCGCTTCAGCTGTTGCGCTTCGATTCAGATGTAAAGAATCTCTCGCTATGACCCCCTCAGACTCAATCGGTTGTTCCAAAACGGAATATCTCGGTGCCAGTCCTCAGTGCGCTCTAATTGGCCACGAAAAAGAATATGATCTCCGTCACTCAGAACCCTCCGACTTTTGACGCGTCTCGCGCCAAAGTTATGGTCACCCCATATGGTACCCCTGCAACCTCCCGCTACACGGCGTTCCCCCGCCCGTCGAGATCGTTAAATGCGACGTGCTCGGCTATTCTGTGTCCACCCACGACCGGATCTTCAATAAGGATGGTACTGCCAATCAGTTTGATCATGAATGTATTTACCTCCACAGGGTCTTGGAAGACACTGATTATTGATTACCATTAGGGTCTAAAGGCTTGGTCGAAACATGAGGTTTGACCCACTTCTGGACCACACACGATAAGAGTTGTCGGCCCTGTACACCGACTCTGTCACATCGGCTTGGCGCCCCTCGAGATCTCTAGGACCCAGATACGCTGATAAGTACTTAGTGTGCGACACTAGATAATGCATCGTTTCGGTCAAAGAAAGCCCTGGGACAACTTTGGCAGCCCAGGCGATTTTCACACGCACTTCTCGCGCAAACAAGCGGGAAACGGGTAAGTGAGTTGCCGCGGTAAACCGCCCCATCACCGAAGTGATCTCGTGGACGCTCTCGGCCAGGCTAGAGCCAAGAACTTGAGCAACCCAATTCCCTCCTTGATGGGGTTGGGAGAACCCTTGTGTGTACGTCCGTGTCTATGATTGGCCACCGCCAACCAGCCGCACCACCACCCTTGAACACGAAGAAACCGTATTTGATGCATGAGACCTGTTTAAATCCTGATGGGTGTCATGACGGAGAACCCTTGTTGACTGCACAGCCATGATGTCCTAAGTAAAGTTTCATATATATTACAGATTGAGAACCAGTGTAATAGCACTACGCCAAGTCCAGAGCGCAACACATGTAAGCACCGCATTCGATTTTTGTTTGGCTCGCTCCCTGATGGACCCAAACACACATCATGGGTCACTCCAGAAAGTCTGGAACCCCAGGTTTTCGCCCCGGGGTTTTTCGACCCATCCGTCGCGAATCGCCACCGTGCCGCCCCACCCATCTGTTCACCCCATAGTGCATCTAGCTGGTACATGGAACTGTATTTATGCACTAGACTGAATGGCACGGTTGCACCGTCTAGCTTTATCTGGGGGGTCTGCGTCTATCTGACTTAAGTGACTTTGTGGCTTTATTTCCTTCTGCCTGTCCAATTTTTTCACGCAGTAAAATATTCGTCCTGAAACGTGGGCCATTAGAGACACTCGTTAAAGACCGGGTGTATTCCTTTCCAAGCTCGATCGAGGCGTAGCTTATACGCCCGGCACCCCATCTTCTCGAGGATTCGGAACGGGCCATAGCGCTTGTCATCCAGCTTGTGCGAAGGCCGGTCCGTACGGATGTTGGTTGCCTCGAGGAGAACAAGGTCGCCCGGTGTATACTCTCGTCAATCTCGTGTATGGCGATCATGGTAACGCTTCATGTCTGCGTTGGCATGTTCGGAAGCGAACCGGGCATCGTCTTGGGTCTTCCTCATAAATTCTACAAAATATGTGGCCGACTCGTTTCTCATCTCTTTTCTGCGCTCGCTTCCAATCAGTAGTTGCTGCCTGTAATTGAGCATAAAGGGTGAATAGCCAGTGGCTGACGACGTCTTCTGATTGTGAGTGAACTCTGCTAAGGGGAGCCACTCAGCCCAATCCGTTTGACGATGATTTGTATAGATTTGCAAGTATTGTTCGATTTCAGCGTTGAGCCGTTCCGTTTGACCGTCCGTCTGGGAATGGTAGGCAGTCGAGGGATTGGCTTCGATCTTCAGTAAAGTGTAAAGGTCTTTCATAAACAAGGACACAGACACAAATTGCATCAGTAAACTTACACTGTTCTTTATTTGGCTTATTTGACTTATTTGACTTACAATATGCCCAAACCACACCCCCAAGGCCCAGAAAAATTTCTATCCAAAAAAACACACAATCTAATGTATTTTTTATTCTACCTGTCACATTTTCAGCTCCAATTTGATCAACTTACTTGTGTCATAAGATAAATTAGACATAACAAGCACAAATAAGCCAAATAAAGAACAGTGTTAATTTACTGATGCAATCTTGGTGTACCATTCCCTTTTGTATTGATTTTGTTGGATTGCTGATTCAATGGAGTTGGAAGGTATGTCCAAGATGCGCATAAGGGTTTGGCTTGAAGGGTCAGGGGTGGGAAAAATGCTGGGAGGAAGGAGGGTTTGCTGTATATTGTTGGATTCCACCCCCTTTTCATAGTCAGGCCTCTGGGACAGAGGGTTGGCTGGATTGGATTAGCCCATCCAATGAATGAGGGTGAAATTGTATTCTAGCAAAATTTGTTGCCACCAGGCCTGGCAGTGAGAGAGGTCCTGTGGCTTTTTGAAAAACTTGAGGTTTTTGTGGTTGGTAAGAATCAAAAAAGGGGTAGGGGTGGTGAGGAGGTAGTGGCACCACTCTTTGAGAGTGAAGACAATAGCAAGCATTTCTAAATCAGCTACATGATAATTCTGTTCAGCATCATTAAGGGAATGGAACATGAATGTAACAGGATGCCAGACCCCTGTTTGATTCTGGGAGAGGATTGCACCAAGACTGATGGCAGATCCATCTATTTTAATACAGTAGGGATTGGTTTCAGAAGGGATGGCTAATGGGGGTATAGTGGTGAGAGCAGTCTTTAGATTATTAAATGCCATCTGGCATTCCAATGACCATACAAACTCCCACTTGACCAAGATGAGAGCATTGAGGGAGCATGCAACATAAGTGAAGTCTTGGACAAAGTGGCAGTAAAAATTCAGGAAACCAAGGAACAATCATAATTGTTTCTTGGTTTTGGGGGAAGGCCAGTCATGTATTGTGTTGACTTTGGTTGGATCCATTTTGACTTCGTTATGGGAGATGATGAGACCAAGATATTCTGTTGTAGTAGCCTTTGAAACAACCCAAACAAAAAGCGAAAACAACATCCATCCAAGCCCAATGTCAAGCTGGTGATGAGGGAAGGTGACCCAAATCCTTATGCTCCATCCTTATGAGGGGAAAGAACAGAAGAACTCGAATGAGTTCCACTGCCAGCTCTTAGGCCTTAAATACTATCTAGGGGTTTACATATATGTACTACTGATCTATGATAGTACTGGCATAAAAGTATAGAGTAGAGAAGGCATAAGAGGGGCGGTGATTAAGAACACAAGGCCAGCATGAGGCCTGTGGGATGGAAGGTGAGAACCCTTATTGTGAGATAGGGGGTGGAGGGATCTACAATATAGATAAAGACATATGCAGAAATGAAGGAGATGGAAGACATAGCCTCAACCATGAGGTACAATAAGAGATAGGGAAAGCATGGATGGTCAAGGGGGAAATTCCATAGATTGAAAAAGGGGGAGAGGTGCACATGACCTGTCAGTCACCAGGTCACGTGACCTGAAAAGGAAGGGGAATGTGTAAAGTAAGAGGGGTGATAAGATAAGATAAAGGAAAAATAATGGAAAGTCTAGGGTAAGTCCATAGTGAACATTACGATTCATAACAGCCTCGAAGTCATACTTTCATGTTTGAGGTACAGTATTACAATTGTCATTCCCTTTCCTCGAATACTCCTTATCTCCTTCTTCTCCTACCGCTACAATTGGAGAGGCTGCACCATGTTGAACAATAGCTTCATTATTCTCACAGGTTCTAACTCCGTTTTCTTATCTCGCCTATAGTTCTCTTATCTTGAACTTACCTTCTCCTCCACCGATTCTCTCACATCGGTGTATGTCCCCCGTTTCCATTACATTCCATAGTATTCTTTTCCCTTCCTCTTTCATCTCTTTCCCTTGGACTGGTCCTGCGTATATAAACCAGTAGTTACCCTTTGTATTCTTCATTCTTGATCTATGCAATACAAGTGTAACATTAAGTCTCACATCCCTCGAGTCCCCTCTGAGTCTTTCCCTTGGAAGCATCCTTGCTTCATCCCTTGTCATCCTCGTCCATCTCTGAACAATTGCTTGTCTGATGTTGGTCTCTTTGTGAGCATCGCCAGAATGCAGTCTGTCAAGTAAGAGACCTTATTGTATACGCTTCGTGTAACATACAGTTTATTGTCACAAAGAATCTGTAGCACCTCTCATACTACTTGGCAATGTTCTTTGAGAGTCTTTGAGAATATCATGATATCATCCATATAGATGATTACAACCCCTTGGTTGATGAGGTCCCAAAATAAATGATTTATCATTGTCTGGAATGTTGTGGGAGAATTGGTAAGCCCAAAAAACATAACAAGGGGTTTGAAAAGCCCCCAGTTGGTGTGGAATGCTGCCTTTCACTCATCTCCCTCGACCAAATGGACATCATTATATCACCAGTGAATATTGAGCTTCATGAAGTATTTGGCTGACTTGAGTTTATCAATGAGCTATGAAATGAGCAGAAGGGGGATATCAATTCTTGATTGTGATCATATTTAGTTTGTGGTAATCCTGAACTGGTTGAAGTTTTCTGTTTGTCTTCTTGACAAAGAAGAAGGGAGAGGCAATCAGGGATTTGGAGGGGCATATGTGTTCCAATTTTAGGTTTTCTTCTAAGAACATGTTGAGTTCCTTCTATAATGTGGTTGCCCAGGATTAGCTCAATAGCATGGTCTCATGGTCTATAAGGGAAAGTTCATCAAAGTTCTCTTTGGCAAAGACATCTTTAAAGTCATGATAATAACTCAGAACAGCTTCTTTGAAAGTCTTTTTGCCTTCTTGTTAGCCTCTGCTGCAATGTTGGTGGCTACATGCTCTTTGTAACAACCCAATAACTGACAAAGGACAATGTACGCCCAATGCCAATTACCAGACTGTAGATGGAGGGAAGTTGACCCAAGTGTCTACACTGTCATCCTTATGAGGGGAATTAACAGAGAGAACTTGAATGTTTGTCTCTGTGGTCTTAGTGACCTTATATACTATTCTACTATGTATACATGTATGTACCTGATCTACAGATATTATGTTAAGGGTAGGCATAGGGTGGATATTAAAGAGGTGAGGCCAAGCATGAGGTAAAAGAGTTAATCTTTGTCCCGTGGGATAGGAGGTGGAGGAATGGAAGAATAATAAAAGGAAATGAAAAGAAGACATAGCCCCTACTGTGAGGTACAATGGAATCAGGAAGGTGTGTGCAGCAGAGGGGAAGATCCAGGGATAAGCCCCAGATTGTGTAGGGGTGTGGTCATGTGACCGGTCAGTCACCTCCAATCACATGAGACCAAAGATAAGGTAAATTGTAAGTAGAGGAAAAGGGATAAGTCCGTAAGAAAGGGAAAAGAAAAGATAAGTTCGTAAGAAACATTACAATTCATAACACTCTTGAGCTCAGAGGTAAGTGTCTGTG
>JBBPLM010000441.1:4329-16015 GCA_038089795.1 Pulchroboletus neoregius | reverse complement strand
ACTGTGTCAATCAGGATTACAAATCCTGCTCGCCAGCTGCTTCGGATGCGGATTGTACATTGCAATAATGTCCTTGTTGGGAAAGTCAATATCATTCCGAGATGACTCAATTGCTATATAAGACTCGATTCGACATGTGTGTGTCGGCTGGTTCGCACGGCGAACACAAACAGAAAAGGAGCATAACCATCTGTCCGCTGGTAAAAGGCATCCGGTCATCGGCCATGCCACCCCCAAGTTACGACATGGCAGACACACTGCAAGCAATCAACCGCTCATATCCTCTTATGTCCTTCATTTTCAAACAGGCGCCCCGAATTTGCTACCAGTACTTTCTGTGGCAACGGGGACCTTAAATTATGCACAGCTATGATTGCACAAAGGGGCTTAACCACCTCGAAATGGCAGAGTACTTGGATCTGGCACGCAAGTATAAAGCAGATTCTATACTTGTACTCCTTGGCGACTAGGGCTGTACACATAGTGCCGGCAGTAGGTAAAGCATAAAGGCAAGGTTATTATATATGTGTGTATATAGCAAGATTAATCCGATATCGGAACACATCAAGATGAGGCACAAAATTGAGGCGGCCTAAGTATAGATCGCAATGCGTGAACAGCAGACGAAAAATGCAATTCCTTTATGATAATCCAGACAAGGAGCTAAAAAGTCGGCGGCATCAAGGCGGCGTAGGTGGTACTGATGTCCGTGTGGGAAGTTATGAAGTTGTTCTGCCGAGGCTCGGGTTGGAGAAAAGGTAACCGTACACAAGTTATCATCCAAATGTACGATCCCATCCGTTCGTATATACACGGATTAAAAAATTGGCATGATGCAAATTCACCAACGCGACACCAAATTGCACCTGAATCCGACATTACAGATCGTCTTCTAGTTTCACTTAGGTTAGATAAGCAACATTGTACAAAGTGCTCTGAACCTTCGTACTATTAGGTTACCATATAGGTCATATGATATGGATCCCTCCAGGATCCCCCTCTCAGGCCTGGGATGCCCCTCCTACAAAATGGTCCTCCGATGAGTCGGTGCAATGTTCCAACAGATCAAGTTGAGCCACATACTTCAACTACATACTGATCAGCCACGTGCCGATCCTTCCGTTGTATTTGATACATGCTGGGCCGGAGGCACATATGTGCCGCGGTGCGTTGGTCGGAGTATCAATTCTACGCACGGATAATCACCTCGCTTATCGTGCAATGTGTAGTAGGTGCTAGTGTGGCGTTTCGGATGCCGCAGACCGCCATCCTAGATAAGTACGCGGATTGGACTTGCGCGGCGATCACTTTGATCATAGCGCGTCAAGTGATTATTATGCTATAGCGACTGACTAATATAGTCCTACATCTCTCCGGTTACCTCGGTGTTGGCAATCAGAGGGCCTAGGCAGCGTTATACCCACGAAAACCTCAGGGTCCCGTGACACAGATGGGGTAGGCGCGTTCGGTAAGAGGGGTTTCCAAGTGTGTCGTACAATTCGGCGGTCCGTCGTCTGTCGATGTTCGGTCTCATGTTGATCTTATTTAGCCAGCACGTTACTATGGCGGTGGCTGCGTGGGTTGTGCCGGCTATAACTATCTAGGTGCACCGCTTCAAGTTGTGTCATGAGTATCTTACGGAGTCCTGCCTGTCCTTGTCAGGCGATTGTCGGTCATTTGTTTTGTGGATTCCGAGGGTGATACAGCCACCTCCGAGGACAGGTCGGCCGTTTCGGAACCCTACCGTAATAGAGGTTTTGTTCGTGTGTCCACTTCAGATCTGCCTCGACGTCACTCGTACATGTTCCGAAGCGGGCCCGATCGTGTTTCGTTTGAACAGATCTGTAATCTGCTTGCCATCTCCGGGTATTCCTCCAAAGTCCCGCGAATCGATCATCCACTCTTTGCTCTCACATACAATATTCAAATTGCGCCGTGATGGGCCCAAAGAGTCCCCCAAGTTCAACGCTGGTTATGTTAAGGCTTGGTGACGAGTCGCACAAAGACATATACGTGATACAGAAACAACCAGACCTAGCGCTCCTCGTAAAATCGGTGTCCATACACACAGGGACTGGAGCACCCAAGCACGGTCAACAAACAAGAAACACATCATATTCTGTACACATCACAATAGCTAAATTTTATTTTATGTAATTGATACTACATAGATTTGGTTACTAGGACATTCTCAGTTCGTGGTTGACCAGCTGCCGGTGATGTTGGCAGGGCACAGTTTGAACCAGTCCTCTGTGTGCAGAACCGATCAATCTCTGCAAGTTTGCGCAAGAATACGAGACATACCCGGAACTACTTTCTCCTCTATCTCATCTGCCGCACCCGGAGCTTCTGCCATCACGACAGCGAATCCACTAGATACAAGCATTAGTTGTGGAGTCGTGTCAGCCCATTGGAATTGACATACTGGTTGAAATGCCAGTCAATGTGACTAGATGCGAACACATGAAAACAGATCTTGTAGGACTCTCAGAGTAATTGCTTACCAGTGAAGGATCCAAGGTCCGGGATTGTCCGTAACAAAACGGATGGTTACGCTGTCTGTAGCGCTAGTACCCATGGACACGACATCACGCCGGACGGGATTCACAAAGTTCGTGACGTTGCTACCCGCTACCCTCACAACATCAAAAGCGTGCTGAAAAAACGATTCGTTAGAGACAAAAAAGGTGGAGTGAATCACATACGCCATGCAGATGAATCGGGTGCTGAAAAGCAAACCATACAGAATCAGCATAAAATAACCTTGTACAAACGTGGCACGTACGGGACCACCAAGTGCTGCGGTAGGGTTTGGGAAGCTTAATTCTACGACCTTGTTCTGGGGAAGTACATAGATACTTCCGTTTGGCATCAGTTGCGAAGCATCTCTTGCTCCGCTGAGAATCTGGAGAAGCACAGGAACGGTGGGGGTGACGTAGGTCACGTTGTTGAATGTAAAAAACCCTTCCGAGGTGAGGCCAGGAAATAGCTGAATATTCACGTCCGCCTTTCCGATCTCAGGTACACCGGGAGCGCCTGGGTCGATGAGAGGGTGAAGGTTGCCCTCATTGAACGAGAGTTCATACGGGCCAGGTGTTGAGGTAGGATCTTCGTCAGGTGCCCCTTGGTATTGCAAGATGGCCATACTTTGACCCCCGGTGAACGACGCGTTAGGTAGATTGCTTAAAGCGCGGATCCAATAGTTCCCAACGGTCTGGTTTGCTGTAACAACCACGGAATAGCGTTGGCCAGCAAGGATGGGAAACGAGTCAACTTCTACGGGATCCACTTCAATCCCGTCTGCTTCAATAATGGACATCCGATGACCATCGATGCTGAAGTTAAATGAAGGAGCGCAAGACGTAGAAACCACGCGGAAGCGATATCGTAATCCTGGTTGAACATTGACGACCGAGAGTGGCGTTGATGGGCCACCAGCATAGCGACCAAGGCCATTAATCAGGACCGAATTTGCGAACACCCCAGTGAACATTTCGCCGAGTTGGATTGAGGGTGTATGATACCTAAATCAAGGTTAGCTCCCAAAAAGTTGTTACGCAGGAGTTTGCTTACCAATCTGCGAGAGTGATAACCGTATTTTCTGTTCCGAGCGATGAGATTAAACCGGACAGAAAATCGATGGTAGCTTACCATCATCAACATCGTACAAGTGTGCTAGGGGGTCCTCTGGATCATAGACAACCAGTGGGCCTCGGAGACCGTCACAATATTGAGTTGTAAAATGTGAGTGGTACCAGAACGTTCCACTCTGACCGGTGGCATTGAATTCATACTTAAACGTATCCTCCTGAAGAAGCGGGCACTGAGTGACATATGCAGGACCGTCGGCCCAGTTAGACTTGTTCTGAAAAAGTCCGTGCCAGTGCTGTTGGAGCTGCATGAGGACGTGATCTACGAAATAATGAATAATTACTTACAATTGTAGTTTCCAGAGGCATGGTAGGATCCGTGAGTGCATTAGAAACTTGGATAGCAAAGTGATCGCCCTAGAAAGGTATGAATATGCTAATCCAGACATCATCGTGATCCTCACCTTGTTGCCCTTGATCAATGGCCCAGGGAATACGCCATTGGCAAGAGTCGTTCTGCAAAAGGTCAGGAAATACTAAGAAGCGACAATCAACATCGACTTACGATCTATTGAATCCATCTGGCGCGATGTAACTGTTCGCAATATGAAGTTGGCTGACAGTACCAAGCGTGTTTGATGGTGTAGAGCTGATTGTGTCCAAACTCGACAACGCATTAGAAATTGGGAATAGCGAAAACGCGAGGATAGACAGAGAAAACATCTCCATTGGAAAGGAGAGCAGAGTGAATTGGTGAGTGCTACGTCGGCACCGCACTTCTTTTATATTTATATTCGAGCACACCGACAATCGATCCAGAATGGCTGTTCCTGTGGCAGAAAGGGCCTACCCCGTCATTGTGCCATACCGCTCGATTCCTCGTAACGCAGCGCCACTTTCATGAAACTGTGCGGAGAGCCATCCCCGTTGGCTCCATGCAGATCTCCTCATTTACAAGAATGGTATAGGGAGATGGTGGTTCCGTCAGCTGGAGAGCGGGTGCAGTGACGCACACACCGATGTCAGATAAGTTAGGAAGTTGGGGACAATGACAACGGTCGACCTGTGTTCGCATACCTGGAGAGTGGTAAAGGTACCACGAATGGACCGTATAGGGAGATCGTGATTGTGTCAGCTAGAGAGCGGGTGCAGTGATCATGTTCCACCAAGAAATGACGCACATGCCGATATCAGATAAGTCAGGAATTTAGGCACGACTACAACGGTCGACCTGTAATTGTACACCTGGTGATCAGTAGCCGTCACAATAATATGTCTCGGAAATCGAAAGAAGACTAACCAGGACACGCATATGGTACTCTGGCGAGTATGGCCCAGACTCGGATCTCAGCGGACCTTCAAAACGCCGATCCAAGTATCGTAGAGTTGCACATTGTTGGTCTATGCTATCATGACAGTCGAAAAAATAGTCATGTAACGATTTTGAAACGAATGGTCTCACAACCATCCGAAACGACAGCTACAAGATTTTTTGCGCAATGGATAATATTCCACGCGACGTTCGTCATCGGAGTAACCGTGTTTTAGAAAATGAAGGCCGTGCACGGTGGCGCCTCCACATACAGTAGCGCTTCCTCTGAACGGAAGGCGCGCTAACGATAGGAAGACCTTTGAACCGGAGACGAAAATGATGACTGATATACGATGAGTAGTGGGCGGAGAAAGCCCAAACGACGCAAGCCGATGTCCCCGGCGAATTGATCCACCCGATTCCAAGTACCTTTTCGCGATAGCGAACGTGGGGCGCACCGATTCAGGAATTGGTTGGCGGCTGGTCATCGCCTACGAACGACTTCTAGTCAGCGCCGACTGTGTTGGGCCGATAAAATGTCGATAATGCAGTGCAAGAACACAAGCCGGCTTGGATCGGCGAGCAATGGTACAGGTCACTTGGTTGGAGACCATGGTGTAAGTGGATTATGTAAGAAGACATGTAGACTCAGGCTGTTGCCGGCGCAACAAAGCCACATACATCTTGGCGTGGATGCGGCGGCCCTATCAATTAGTATTGAACGACATGAACATCGAAAATTCCATGCCAAAGAATCAGCCCAACGCGACTTTTACGCTCAATGAAGTCAAGGTTCGCCTTGTCCCAAAACCACTAGGTGATGGTCGTTCTGACTTAATTAACCGTAACACTGCTTTTGCCGCACAGCGCTCTTGAAGTAAAAAAGTCTATTATCACAGACTTTGCTCGGGCGGGTCCGGTCAGTCGGACCCGGGCGATAATACCACGTCAATCAGAATGACATACCCTCCCTGCTTACAACCTGAGGTATCCCAAATTGTAAGCTGTTAAATTTGGCTTCGGGCGCAAATGGCACCATTGCAACAATGTCTTTGTCGGGAAAGTCAAACTGTCAAACATCACTCCGAGATGACCCGATTTACCAAGAGACTTGACTCGCCATGTGCGTCCCGGCCGATCGTGGCCGCCCCAAGGTACGACATGGCAGAGAGCGCATGCAATCAACCGTTCATATCCCCCTATGTCCTCCATTCTACTAGGATTTGTTTATGGCAGGTACAACGGGGACCTTGAATTATGCACCGCTTTGGTTGCACAAAAGACCTTGAAATGGCGGAGTACTCATATCTGGCACACGAGTAAAGGAGATTCTATACTCGTACTCCTCAGCAACCAAGGTTGTACAAATGGTATAGTGCCAGTACTATGTAGTATGTAAAGCATGAAGGCAAGATTATTATGAATGTAGGTAGCAATCCGAAATCGGAAAACATTATGATGAGGCGTAAAATTGAAACTCTAAGTATAGATCGAATGATCAAGGTACAGACGAAAGGAAAGATAAAACAAGCAGTTCCTTTATGACAATCCAGACAAGGAACTAAAGGTCGGCGGCATGGTGCTGATGTCCGTGTGGGAACTTGTCCTACTGAGGCTTGGCGGGTCGGAGAGTGTCGGGGTCGTACTCAATTGGGTCGATTCCGCGCTGGTGGTGCTGTTGAAGGCGGCGAGATTAAAGCTACCCGTAGTGTTGAAAAGGGCAGTAGCTTCCCGGATCCTGGCGGGGCAGAGGTCATTCCAGGAACCTGTTATGATTGCTGTTTAACAACCCAGCCAAGCTGCAGACGAATCCAATTACGCACTCGGCAAAACTTTGTTCTGCTGCAAGGCGGCCGTATCGGGTGCCTCCGCCATCACCACAGCAAAACCGCTAAATTCGCGGGTTAGTGAATGAAGAAGATCAGCTGAGACACCTACTTGAACAAGTGGAAATCGATATGACTGAACATGGTTCAGAGTGGGCACTTAATCTATCAACCATTGCTTACCAGTGTAGAATCCACGGGCCAGGATTATCCGTGACGAATCGGAAAGTGATGTTGGAGTGTTGTGCTTCCGAGCCCATCGAAACGGTATCCCGTCTCAGAGGGTTGATGAAATTCGGGGTGCTGTTCGTAGCTGTGCGAATCACATGAAAGTTGTGCTACAGATTCATTCAGTAGAGTTTCGACGTTTATAGAAAGTAACTCACACCGTGGAGATGAATCCCGTGCTATGAAATCCATATGATGGACCTCAGTCAACGATAAGAATGAATCTGTCAACGGGAGTTACTGACCGGGCTACCCCTGGCACCTCCGGGCGTGAGATCATTAGCAGGCATATTAACCTCAATGACTTTATTCCTGGGTAATTCGTAAACGCTGCC
The DNA here is from genome assembly GCA_038089795.1 of Pulchroboletus neoregius. Taxonomy (NCBI): domain Eukaryota; kingdom Fungi; phylum Basidiomycota; class Agaricomycetes; order Boletales; family Boletaceae; genus Pulchroboletus; species Pulchroboletus neoregius. Next base: position 8,724 of record JBBPLM010000441.1, on the reverse strand, counting down.
GCCGGGAAGTAGTTCCGTTGGATGACGAGCGCCGCTGAGTATTTGAAGAAGAACGGGTGCTGGAGGGGGTCTGAAGCGAACTCCGTTGACATTGAAGCTGTTGTTGAATCCAGGTACCAGGTTCAGGACAACGTCTGCTTTACCTAGCTCAGAGACGCCGAGAGGAGGGTGATTCTCAAGAGGACGCAGTCGACTCTCTTCAAAGTGGGCGACGACTGGTCCCTGACTCGTCGTTGGGTCTTGTGTCGGCGCGCCATCGTAACGCAGTATCGCTGAGTTCTGCCCACCAGCGAACGATTGGTTGCCATGATTGGGCAACGCACGTATCCAGTAGTTGTTTACTGGTTGGTTAGCAGTGACCACGACAGAGTATCGCTGGCCTGCAAGGATCTGGATCCAATCAACTACTTCTGGAGCTACCTCGACGCCGTCAACTTCGATGATCGTAAATCGGTGGCCATCGATGGTAAAGTTATGCCATGCGTCACAGGATGCTCCGATGATGCGGAAGCGATAACGTTTTCCCTGTTTGACATTGACAGCTGAAAGTGGAGTTCTTGGACCTCCCGAATAACGTCCTTTTCCATTGATAGTAGTCGTATTGGGAGTGAAGGGCGGCGCGATCTGCCCCGAGGGAATATGCCACCTATGCGTAGCTTGTGTAACAAAATCTTCAAGAGTAATATATGAAACTCACCAGTCCGCGAGTGTCATAATCGTGTTCTCTGTAAAAAGTATGGTTAGTCATGCAAGCTAGTCGAGGAGGCAAGAGTTGTAGACGAACCATCATCAACATCGTACAGGTGAGCATGAGGATCGTTGGGGTCATAAATGATCAATGGGCCACGAAGTCCGTCGCAATACTGCAATTCGTGATGGGAATGGTACCAATAGGTTCCCGTTTGATTTTCAGCGTTGAACCGATATTGAAAGTTCTGGCCAGGTTGAATCGGGCATTGAGTTATGAAAGAAACGCCATCGGCCCAGTTGGATCTATTCTGGAATATTCCGTGCCAATGCTAAAAGACGAAAACTCCTCAACGAGGCGGACACAGGGAACACGTCGAATGAACTCACGATCGTAGTCGTCAAGTCCATGGTGGGGTCATTCAAGTTGTTGATGACGTTGATCGAGAAATTACGGCCCTATTATCCCATGTGCCGTCCTTCAACGACTGCTCGACATAAAAGATGCTGAGCCACGAACCTTCTGCGCCTTGATGATCGGACCGGGAAATGTACCACCAGCCAAGGTAGCACTGCGGATGTATGTCAAAAAAAGTGACATACCGCAAAGGGACAAACCAACCTTCGGGAAAATCCATCGGGAGCAATTACTTTGTTCGCGATCTCAAGCTCGCCGTTGGTAGCGTCGATGACGCCGGGAGAACTAGAACCATCAGACCTCGTACGGACTCGAGAGCCGCGTTTAGACACGAGCGAGACTGCCTCCAACGAACGGATGACAGAGAGAAGGAGGATCAGAGACGTCAACGAGAACCCGTGCATCTTGAGTGCGTCGAGAATCGAGGTAGGCTTGAGGGTTCGTCGAGCCCGAGGAATGCGGTAAAGGATGGGAAGTTTCGTCCCTTGAACTCTGCCTTTTGTACATCGTCGATGTCGTCGGTGCGAATTGAAACCCGCCAGGTTAGATAGTGGACCGATTCAGACACATACCATCCCCAACTGGACCTGGACTCGACTAGTCGTTATCGTGGTCACGCCGGGTGGTAACCTGAAAGTCCTCATGATCTGAGGTTGCGTTGAAGCTGAAGGTCATGGTAGTCCGTAGAAGTTGGTGTTTACAACTCCGCACCCAACGACTCTACCCCGACTTAGTTTATGTATGGTCAAACGAACCAAGGGTTTATCAGGGCTATCTCGTCTTGCCAAACAAGCCTTTCAACAAAGTCCCACACCAGATTCATCCACCAAAGTCGACGAAAGCTCATCTAACCAACATCACGGAGTAACAGTCGCTGCGAAGGCGGACTTGCCTACTAACAACAGCAAATCCCCTCAAGTTGAGCTGCTCGACTCGCAATGGCGTGCATACGATGCGACTGGACTTGTACCGTTCTACAAAAATGCCTCAGAAGTCCCTGAGCACCTCCAAAAATGTACGGAGCCTCCCCGTCGGTCAAGTACGTTCTCATCGATCACCATACAGACTTCTCTCAGCGAAAACGCTACTTCACCCTCTACGACGAGGGATGCTTGTTAGACGAGGAAGGGTGGTACAGTGTCACTCCAGAGCTGATCGCAAACCAGATTGCGGAAAGATGTCGGTGCGATACGATCCTCGATGCCTTTTGTGGTGTCGGCGGAAACGCCATTGCGTTCGCTAAAACATGCGAGCACGGTATGCACGTACTGAATCTGTTTCATCCACATCTGACACGCATTTCCGTTAAAAGTGATCGCGCTAGACGTCTCTCCTGTACGGTTAGCACTCGCGAGACACAACGCGGTCATATACGGCGTCGCCGATCGCATCGAATTTATCTTGGCCGATTATATCACATTTGCACACGCGTACGCTTCCCGGCCGGTTGGGAAACGCCGCATTGATGTCGTCTTCCTAAGTCCGCCTTGGGGAGGTCCAGACTATATATCCCAGGGAAACAGTGACGTCGGACTCGTCGGCGAACGAACCGACGCTTCTCCCGAACACCACCCAGACTTTAGTCTTGCATACATGAAACCTATCCATGGTGCCGATCTCTTCCATCTCACCCGAAGAATTACCCGAAACGTGGCTTATTATGTACCCCGAAATGCGAGCCTAGACGAGATATCGGCGTTATTGGCGAATACCGCGCCGTCATCGTTGGACCCAGATTCGGCAGAAATGGTGGAAGTCGAGGAGGAGTGGATGGGTACCAAGTTAAAGGCTCTCACATGTTACTTTGGTGGCCTGGCAGATAACCAGCAACATCTTTTCTAATCCCAATTGGACTGTCACCGTGATGACGCACGTTGTGACAACCATGATCGGTCGCCATTACTACCGGGTAAGCGGAAGCAGCCACGCGCTGAAGTAGGCATGAAACAAGCGCGGCGAATGTTCCACGTCACTGACATGAAGGTTGTCGTTCAGGGACAATTTGTATCGTGTAGCAAGATTGAAGGCATATAATTGTGAGACACATTGAATGGAACTCACGCCAGTATGAGTCCAGCCCTTCGCACACAGCAATCATCGTCTCGACCACAAGGACTATTTAACCCCGTGACAAGGACTTGAACATCATAGACTCATCAGCACTACAACCGCCGAGATGATCGGCCTAGTTCAGCCACGTAGCCTCCCCAAACCAGACTTTCGGGACCAACAGACAGTCGTTCTAATCTTACAAAGAGTTCGCCGTCTCATCGTCACGGAGAGGTTTCGGGAGGACTCGGATCGTTCAAACGTTCACGTGTGATCGATTGAAGTTCAAGCACCTTCAATCAGCGCTGGGATAACGTCTACGTGTAGCAACTCACCAGTATGTACGGCGAATTGTTCACACCGACATCTTCGACCGGAACTCAGTTTAACTACCGGGTGACTCGACGAAGAACCAAGCGAAGGCGCCAATCTAGCGGCAAATTTCTACTGAGACCAGCACGCCTCACCAGGTGGCGTCAAGGAGGGGGCTTGACGAAGACATGATGGCTCCTTGAAACTATATATTCTACTGTAACATTTGACTAGTTCCTTTTCCCTCGGGTTCGGGCATCCATGCTTCGTTGGGACGACAGCGAGGTATCCGGCAGTGAATAAAGTTATGACATTCTTAAAGCGTGCTTGTCCCATACTGTAACTGTAACTGCCACGTCACATCGCCGGGGTCGGCGATCCATTAATGTGACGATGACCTATCAACTTCATACCCGGACGACTCGCATCAACATAAGCCGTCTAGATCGGGAGGATACTTCGGAGCCCAACTATATTCAAGCCCCATTAAGAGCGCGTGCGTTTAAATCAAAGTTTCCGCTCGGCGCAAATACCTGGTCGACCTCGATCTGGGCTCAAGTGTGATCCGCACAGTCCCCATCGAGCATCGTACGTCGGCATATTTTGTAGACACCGTTTGCTTCTCCAGACCGGGGCGTTCATCCATTTGTACGACACCCCAACCATCTACGATGGATACGACTTGGGCGGAGAATGACAATGACGATCAAGGCTGACCCGTGTGACCCAACGTACTGCCATGCTCAGGTGAACGTGAGTGAAATGGCACGTCGGCAAGTAGGTACGAATTCGTGCTTCCCTCCAGTCCCCAGATTTCGGTTGTGAATTGGTTGGTGGGTTCCACGTACGGTACGCTTTGGAGGTTCAAGATAATGCGACACGTCTAAGGGACGAGAAAGAAACGACATCAACATGCGAAAGGTCACCAG
>JBBPLM010000440.1:3830-16030 GCA_038089795.1 Pulchroboletus neoregius | reverse complement strand
TAAACGGTCTGACTACTTATACTACAGTACATGTGGTATCCACATTGTATACATGAGGATTGATATCATAGTGATGTCATGGTCTAGAATGTGATATAGGTGAAGAAAGAAATAGAGAATCCTTACAGGTCACGTTGAACTCATGAATTTAATAGCAACTCTCACTGTGGCAGGTTCAAACAGATGCGTAGGCGACCGGTTACCGGAACGTGCGTTTGGCCCTCGCATTGTTCGGCGTTGTACAAGCACCTCACGATACGAAACTCTAACGATGTACATGGAGTAGAAAAGCAATGTGTCTGTGGGCACGTATTTCGCGGTATACGATCCCGGGCATAGATATTTCCCCAGCGGTAAGTAATCCCAGAGTGAAACCCCCTTAATACGCGAGCTAAATGGCCTAACCAAACCGTCACGTAGGGTGGAGACGGGTATACTAACTACTGCGGATTATTACGAAGTCAACCCGTGTTCGTACCGTACTTACCCATCCTGTTACAGGTTTGAACGATGTAGTTCCGCTACTCAAATGCCGACAGAGTGGGTTGATAACTTGCTTCCTTGATCTTTGTTAGACGCCGCTTTGACATATTTCAATTTAACCTGCTGCGGATCCACCGATTACGCAGGCGTGCCGTTCCTTTCTTCCGTATTTCTGGACTAGGAGAGGGAATCAGGGACTCGAACCATCAACGGCACTTTGGGTCGGCGACCACCGGGAATGGGAGAGCGACTTCGAATTGGGTCCTCGACCTTCTCTCACGGACTCCAAGAGTCGATACTACCGCCAACAGTTCGGTTGAATAATCTAAAGTGGTGGGTAATAACTGTGACATGCACTCGGTGCTCGATTATCTACGCGTCCCGGTAAGTCACAGGAGCTTGTTACTTTACACTAGTTAACTTAAACACAGCGCCATCGACTGTCGTTGAGCGAGTGTTCTCTCAAGGAAGACAACAGTTGATTGTCTCCACCACCAACCCGAGCCTTCTGCGTTACGTCATGCTTAGGACCGACCCGATTGACCCCGGCCCCTGTATCAATGGTTAAGTAGTTGGGGAAGAGGGAATTAAGAGCTGACCTAAATGTGGCCTCGTAAAGTCTTCCGCGTGCTAATGGTGTAAGAGAGACCACTTTTGTGAAAAGCTCCCAATAATATTCTGACACAGCGGGTTGCGACGGGCTTAGCGCAACATCATCCGTACGGTTTGCGGTGTCTGTGGGTACACCGGACCTGTACCCACACGGGTTGACCCGTGCCCCACCCGTCCCCAAATGTAACCTCATCGACGCCTGTTGGCTATATTTCGTGAATTGTAGGTAACTTGTTGTTATCTCTATCCCTTCTTGGCGCTCCTCTGACCTTCCTCCAGTTCAGTCACTCTATTCACCTACTTCAGGTCATCATGAATGCTCTTGACGAGTTTAAGGAAGAATTACCGGAAGCCGAACGTATTGCGCTAGACAGCATTGTCTGGAGGAAGCTTGACATATGGGTGCTTCCATTATGCACCAGCTTCTTCTTGGTTGCCAACTTGGTGTGTTTGTGAACTCGGTTTCACGCTCGGCTTGACGTTGAGACGATGTGTAGGACAAGCACAACATCTCGAATGCTCGCGTGGCCGGTTTGCAGGCATCCCTAGCGATGTCGAATTATCAGGTACGTTGAACTTTAGATAATTCGCTTTCCACCTTAACAAATTTCATAGTACTCCTTGGCTCTGACTGTATATGAGGTGTGCGTGAATGTTTGTCTTTGTCGTACTCGGCATTAGCTCATCATGCACCAGTCCTCGTATTGCCTCCCAATTTCCATCCGCCCTGCTCTTGAAGGTAAATTACAAACACCATTGATAATGTAGCCAGTCATTTCTTTCGACGTCGCAGTATCTAGGACCCGATATCATGCTTCCTGCTATGGTCACATTATGGGGTGTGATTTCTGCCTCGCAAGGTGAGCAATTGTCACTGTCATCTCGATAATGTTTAACATGCTCATGAGAGGTCAAGGGCTCGTCAATAACTATTCTGGGTTCCTGGCATGTCGTTTATTCCTGGGGATGGTTGAAGGTTCGTATATTCTAGGGCAACGTTCTCTCCATTCATCATTGGGCCAGGTGGTCTTTTTCCTGGAATCGTTCTGTATCTTTCTTTATTCTATCCTCCGAAGCGGCTGCAGACACGGTATGCATCAAGTTAACGCCACGTTGTACTATTTCAAGTTTTATCAGGGTTGCAGTTTTCTTCTCGTTAACGTTGTTATCGGCTGCGTTTTCTGGCGTGCTGGCCGCTGCAATTGACCAAATGAATGGAAAGGGTGGCAGGCCCGGATGGGCTTGGATATTTATTCTAGTAACTTGTATACCAATTGTTTCGTGAAATGATGCTCATTGGTCTTTACAGGAAGGTATATTCACCTTTGTCTTTGGCATGATCTCTTTTTCCCTCTTTCCTCGGACAGCTTTAGCTGGACTGAAGTCATTAGATCGGCCAAATCCCCACACGTGTGGCCACTTGCCGTCGTCTTCTTCTTCAGTGGTAATACACATACACTGTCAATTTTACCTTGATTGATGATAGCCCTGTTAGGCACGATACTGGCCGGCTTGGCTTCGTGAGTGTGGTTTATTGGTTATCTTTCTAATCTGACATCATTCATTGACGATAGCTTCGAACCGACCATCGTCACTGGTCTCGGATACAAAGGTAACCAAGCTCAGCTTATGAGTGCGCCTCCGTTCGTTGTCACAGTTGCTCGAACGTCTTTCGAGAAACTAACCCCATCTGCTGCTCATTCATGCCTCCACAACAAGTGTCCCCTATTTCGGTCATCGTGTCGGATCACTACCAGTGTCGTGGATATACCGTGATGTTCTTTTCTCTTCTGAAGATAACCGGTTTCGCCATGTTTTACGGCATGTTGAAGGAGAGAAAGATGTCTATCTGATGAACTGACCTACTCAGTGAGCAGATCGAGTCACATCCGCTATGCGTCTCTTTTCTTCTCCGTCACCTGTACGACTTGCGTGGCGCCTGCACTGATCGCGTGGTTAGCGAATAGCGCACCGCACACCCGACGCGCAACCGCCGTGGCAGTGACTTCGATCATGTCCGAACTAGGTGGTATTTTTGCCACCTGGCTCCTTGGATCTCTATCTCCGGGCCCCAACTACACGTCAGCGACGATCACGTTCATCGTTATGTCCATCGCCACGGTACTTTTTGCGGCAGCCAACTTGGCATACCTAGGGCGAGAGAACCGTTTAAAGGCGGAGAAGAGGCAGTCGATGAAAAAAGAGGATGAACCAGAGGACCTTGGAGATAGTAGTGCATGGTTCATATATAGCTTGTAGAACGCGAGCCCGTGTAGAAGGTATGCCAGTACAACGTATGATTCAAGCCTCATTCAAGATCAATGGTGCGAGAAGCGGGCCTGATATCCGTGTGGTCACTATTTCTGCTTCGCGTCGAAAGTAAAAGCACAGCAGAGGCACTGGCGGTACGAACACACAACTGATTAGATCTAGATGTGAGACAACTTGAAAAATTCGCAGCTTGCTAGGACTTATATTGTTATCTTTTCCATCCTTCCGCTATCGTATGTGCATGTATATATCATGAGACTGGTTCCCCAGTCTTGATATACTTATTCCTCCCCTTCGTCTCTTTTCTGGTCGAGATCATAACGCAAGAGTAATATCTTGGGTCCGGGTTGGCAAGGTTTTCACACAGCTCAGAGTCGGTATAATCGTCTTCTCGATCAAGTGTACCTGAACCGTTTGAAAGCGGAGAGAAAGCATGAAAAAGGAAGATCAGAGCCTGAGGGTCTTGGAGATCGCAGTGCGTGGTTAAAATATAGCTTGTAGATCGTTAGCTCGCGTGTGATGATCCTGACCATGATGTACATGTCGTTCATTAATGGACTGTAAACAACGTATTAGTTTCTGTTCTCCAACCCTCAAGGCCTCATCATCATTTCAGGGGATTTAAACATTTGAAACTCCGCGCTTCCATTCCACTCCCTGCCGATGGATCATTAATCATTGTTCAATTCGAACTTCCTTTGATTCACGGCAAGACTCGCAGCTTCGAGTTCTCTCTCTGTGGGATAAGATATTTCGTTGTTCACCAGGAGTACTACCAGTGACGCTGGCAATATTTACTGCGGTCTCGATTGGGGTAGTAGAACTTGGAGTTTTGCTCACCCTCAGATCCCAGTGAAGTCACTCAGTGCCTCAGGCCAGCACAGAGTTCGAGTTGGTAAATAACTAAACCATAAGGTTAGATCCACCAATTTATTCGAAATTGAGACCGACGTTTTAATATGCCCAACTTTTTTCCATGTAACCTAGGCAGCTTGAACGGCTAACACAATGATGTTCATTTCATTTTTTTTCCAGAAACCAGTGAAGAACAGCATGCTGCCCCTTGCGCCCAAATGACATTTGATGGTAGGCTTGTACGAATTTGTAGGCGGCCATGCCACCAAAACATGAGTCCAGCCTCTGCATTTACCAGTGGTGGTATTACGACATGGAAAGATATCGCAAGCGACTAATGGCCAACTCCAGTCAAGGTGTGAGGATACGACTGCCCCACCAGTCCCGAGCCTCATGTGTTTGGTGCGCGCCATTACTGAAGAAAACGCCACAGATCACAGCGCCCACCTGAAGCGAGTATCTACACCCTGACCCGTCGGAACCCGTTATAGGCTATTATGCTAAGTGACCGGTAGTCAGTTGACGATATCGTCGTCGCTCAAAATCCGATGGTGAACGTATGCCCTGGAATTTAGCGCTTTCCAGAGCTCCAGCCAGCGTACAACAGGCGAGGCTGGGACACACCACTCTTCCATTTCATAGGATATGAACGATCTCGGCAAGCTCAAGCCTGAGGAGGAAGGATTTTTGCAAGCCGAACACACTGCACTGGAGGGCGTTGTCTGGAGGAAACTCGACAGATGGATTCTCCCACTATGCACCAGCTTCTTTTTACTCGCGTTCTTGGTACGTTTGTAGGCTCTATTTCAAGCTCAATATGTATGTATGTGGTGCTATAGGACAGGACCAACATCTCAAACGCCCGTGTGGCTGGCTTGCAGACATCACTAGCGATATCGAATTATCAGGTGTGTCGGATGCTCTCGGTGGTCTTCCTTCCGGCTTAGCAACTTCCTATAGTACTCCGTGGCTTTGACTATAACTTATGTGTACGTGGGTGAATGTTTGTGCTTTGACCTCGGCTCATCATGCATTAGTCCATATATCGCCGCCGAGTTTCCGTCCACCTTGCTCTTGAAGGTAAGTCACATCGCCATTGATCATGCAGCTAGTCATACCTTTCGACACTACAGTACGTAGGGCCTAATCTCATGCTTCCTGCTATGGTCACAACATGGGGTATAGTTTCCGCATTACAAGGTGAGTAGCTACCACTCTTATCTTGTACCAGACACCCGCTTACCGGAATTCAAGGGGTTGTCCATAACTATTCCGGGTTGTTGGCATGTCGTTCTTTCTTGGGGTTGATTGAAGGTGTGAATATTCCATGGCATCATTCTCTCCATTGATCATTGGGCCAGGTGGCCTTTTTCCTGGTATCGTTCTATATCTCTCTCTTTTCTATCCTCGAAAGAGGCTGCAGATACGGTAGGTGTGAAATAAGCGTTGCGAGACGTTATCTAACGCTCACCCTAGGATTGCGGCTTTCTATGCGTCATCATCATTATCTAGCGCTTTCTCCGGTGTGCTGGCTGCTGCCATTGACCAATTGGATGGACTAGGTGGTAAGCATGGGTGGGCCTGGATATTCATCCTGGTACATTACGCATTGACTATTTCGTGAAATGACACTCATCGGTCTTGACAGGAGGGCATATTTTCCTTCATTTTTGGCGTGATCTCTTTCTTCCTGCTCCCTCGCTCACCTGAAAAGGCTCGTTTCTTGACGGAGAAAGAACAGAAATATGTTGTTTCCGCTCTCAAACACGCAGGTGCGGTGTCGGAGGATGATGAAAAGGACAGATTCAGCTGGGCGGAGGTCGTCAGATCGGCCAAGTCACCCCACGTGTGGCTTCTTGCTGTCGTGTTTTTCCTAAGTGGTAATATGCACGCATTTCCAGTTTCAGCTTGATTGACGATGATACTATTAGGCACAATACTGTTTGGTCTGGCCTTGTGAGTTTGGTCTATCGGTCTCTCTTTTCGATGCTGACATCCATGACTGTAGCTTCGAACCGACGATCGTTGCTGGTCTCGGATATGCGGGTAACCGAGCTCAGCTCATGAGCGTGCCTCCATTCGCGAGCGCCTTTGTTCGTGCGTATTTCGACAATGAACTCTGTGATGTGTGTTCATATCATATCGTAGTGTCAGTCATCTCGGCCATCGTGTCGGACCGCTACCAGTGGCGTGGATACACCGCGATATTTTTTTCTCTTCTGCAGATAATCGGTTTTAGCATGTTTTACGGTACGTTGGAGCCATTCGACAGGGTAGAATGAATGCCTGACCGATGCCCGTGTACAGCGAGCACGTCGAGCCACATCCGCTACGCATCCCTTTTCTTTTCCATCTCCGGGGCATATTGTGCAGCGCCAGCACTCATTACGTGGTTGGCGAACAATAGCGCCCCACATACCCGACGCGCGACTGCTGTGGCCGTGGCCTTTATCATGACCGAAGTGGGCGGTATCCTCTCTACCTGGCTCCTTGGATCATTATCTCCGGCCCCCAACTACACGTCAGCAACGATCACGTTCATCGTTATGTCTATCGGTATGGTCGTCTTCTCGATGGCCAACTTGGTGTACCTATGGCGAGAGAACCGTTTGAAAGCGGAAAGGCGGCAGAAGATGAGAAAGGAAGATGAACCGGAGGGACTTGGAGATCGTAGTGCGTGGTTTATATATAGCCTGTAGGTCCACAGAGCAGGGCCCATTGATCGATGATGTATGATGAAGTGGGGTTCAATCAAGGATGGTCTCTACGCTCATTTTGTGTGTGATACTTCCCGTGGTTCAGCTATACGGCGAAAGCAGGAGCAAACTAGGCCATCTCAGCAATACCACTAACACGCGTACATTGCTTAACAACCTACCCATACATGTTTCACAGGTCGGAACACGTGACGGCGCTAGCAACCATCCAAATATACACTGCCAACTGTAATCTTTACCCGGCAGTGTCGACGTGGATGCGGTGGTGAAGGCAGTGGTATTTGAAGTGGTCCTACTATGCGATGAGTGCCTCAGGGTATGGGCTCGGAGTTTTTAGGCCAGGGCCATTGGGGGCCTGTCCTCCTGGTTCCTGCATTTACGACCTTCACATATTTTCATGGTTAGGTCTTGCAAGGGGCCATAGTAGGACGTCTGCCCGAGCTCGCATGACCTCCCGAATTGGAATGCTAAAGGTGTTGATAATAATCCTGGTGGGGCTGCCAACAATGGCGTGTGGGAGAGAATGTGCCCAATATCGGCGATTCCGGTGCGGATGCCAGTTACAGTGTCCACCACGTCGTCGACCATGCACATCCCGGACGCCCTCTCCCTCACGTGGTACCAAACTGGTAGACGCCCAAACCGAGGTTAATCTGCCCATGTGCTGACTTATCGCCATTTGAACAGACTCGTTGATGGCAGACACACCGAGGTCGTCTAATCAGTCACCTACTGCATACATCAGCGATATATCGAAATTGGGTCCACAACATTGTCGCTACCGTACGCATTTTGTGTATCCCCGCGGTAAATATTGAGGCGAACCAAAAAGGTTCTCACTCGCACAGGACCTGTGATTACCCGAACCTCGGCCTTTTGGTGAGTCACCCCGAACTAGTTACTAGGGCAAAGGAGGTTTGACTTGAGATCAGTAAGCAAACAACGACATGCCGTGCCCCTCGCCTGTTGGGCATACACAGCCTTTGTGGCAGCCCGATCAAAAAAAAAGTGGACTCATAAGCGCCCCCCGAGAGGTTCGGTGTTGGTGATGCGGGCTGGCATGCGCTGCTATGCGCGTTTGGTTCACGAACCTCGTGTGTGTTATCAAAGGATGTCCGCCGAGTTTGCTGGTGTTCGAGTTGGCCGTGCGACGTGCGGGGTTTGAGAACGACCAAAGAGCCCCTCTTCGGCCGAAGAACGGACATGGAATAGGGTGACTTGACGCAAGACACGATCATATCGGTGAGAGCGTCGGAAGCAATGGACAAAGCAAACCCCCTCCTCCTATCGGAATGGAAGAGGTCATAATGAAATGGCCATATGGAATCGGAACGGTGGATCCGACATCCGATATTCGTGGCTGTGACTCCAAAACGTTGGGTCGAGGCAGCTATAAAACCCCCCTCTTCACGGACTCTCCTGACTTGACGCGTCATGGCCACTCACGCCGTCTCGTTTGCGCCTTCTCCTACCACGCTCTCCAAGCAGTTTTCAGCCGGCCAGGACCCCACGTTTGCATTTGCAAGACTGCAAGGCGACATCTGTCTCGTCCAACGTGCGTACCGCGGAGGCTTGTTCTTGGAATAATGTCTCAGTCCTGCCCTTGTAGTGGTCGGACAGACGACTGTGGATCCGTCAGGCACCCCTTTGCTCGACATAGATGTCTTTCGACACGAATTCGTGTCCATCTTTCGCTATTCTCACTCGGCCCAGGTTCATCCCCTAGAACTCAGGGTGTTTGAATCCCTCGCCGAACATGCTATCCGCTACGAGCCAGACAATGGCACCGTCTTTCTCGCAAAAGACCTCATGGCGCAACTAAAGCGCATATTGGACGCCTCTGCCATGTTACATAGGACCGGTAGGCGTCCAAGACAACGGTATTGATTTCGCCAAATATGTTTACGTTAAGGGGTGTTACCCGGACTCATTTCGGATCATCCCGTCGCACGTCTATTTATTTTTCCACTCTAGTAGCTCCACATAAGCAATTGTACTCTACCAACATAGTACATTTACACTACCTTTCATCCGTCTACACGGCAATCAACATACAATGCTCGTTGCATCACGATTTATCATACATGTTGTCAACACGGCATCTCACCAAACAACCGATCCCGATGTCACCGCCCTTGAGAAACAGTCCATCCACACACTTGATGGTATGATGTGCCCTCGTCTCCTCATCCCCCAAGAACCGACTCGTGGTATCAATTGTTTGATGAACGATGTGCCAAGGGTCGGCTGCCAGACCGATCCATTTGTTGACGTGGTCCGGCAAGATCAAAAAGACGTCACTAAACGACGGATGCGTCGATCCCGCTGTGAAAAGGCACCTCGTTATTCATACTCCTTGATCAACAAGTCCATACCCACGTATGACGTATATCTCGTGTGTTTCCGCACTTGGTGCCATGGCGAGCAGTTTGGTAAACTCGTCCCCGGTCGCATATTCTTCAGAATTGATGGAAAGAAGAGGTATCGAAATCGTCTTGTCCCATGGATCCAGCCCTGTTTGCGAAGATGAGCCCGGGCAGGCAGAAAACTGCGAGGAAACATACGCTGGATAGCAGGATCAAACGTGATGACATGGCTAAAGTCGAAGCGACGGTCCGTGGCAGCCGCTATCTGGTGTACACCGTCATATGCACGAACGTGCGAAGTCAATCAGACACCTCACAGCTCAACTCCCCCCAAACGAGTGACCCGCGATGATAGGCTTCGTCACTTCTATCATGTGCCAGCCCTCCCATTCCCCCAGCGATGGCGTCAATTTGGTCGAAACAAGGCCCTGCCGTCGCGTCAGCCGCTGGAGCACTCGAAGCACACCATCGACTTCAGCTAAGCGGACATCCAGCTGAACACGCCGAAGCGTCGTGTCGTCCATAGGTTGCTCCGCCAGGTCGGTCCACCTACATCCGGGTCAGACCCATCCCCCCACAGGTTTACTCACACTCACTCGAGGTCGATCCAATTCAACCAATACAAGTCCTTAATTTCCCCACGTTCGTTGGTCGTCCGCACACTCGGAGCCGTACCATCACGGTGCTCGATCGCTGCAACGACATACCCGCGCGACGCCAACTCCCCGCAGACCGCCGACTGTCAACATTCAACCATGCGACCTCGCCTCAAGTCCGAAGAGCATCACTCACGTTCATCAACCGCGAAGAACCTGCACCATGGCTAAACAAGATGACCCGCCATTTCGTCGACCGCGGCGGTTCTCTCAACGGTGCATTCTTGACGCCGGGAAAAGTCGTCCCCCAGGTGATGACAGCAACAATGGCATCTATTATTATACACCCGCCAGATGAGTGTGTGACGAGCCTGCCAGTGCTGGTTCCAAACGGGTAACGTACAGACAACGATCTTGTAAAGCGGGTTCGACGACCAATTCGCCACCTTCAAGAGACCGTTCACCGTCTGAACCAACCTACCCCGATCTTCTTTCAGCCAAACACATGGACAAATGCGCTCTCGGAATGGCGTTACCTCGGAAACCAAGTGACCGGCGCTGTGCGCGCAGTTGTTAGTTCGGTCGGATAAAAGAGTGTAAACATGATGGTGTCGAGGGTGATGCCGACTTGACCATCAGATGTGGATCGATGCTTGAACGACCCAAAGGTCTGTGGTGGGATGGGCAATTCGACATCCCGGACGCCTACGGGGTAGCGTCCACTGTAGGCGGGCAATGTCCTCGAAAAGAGGGCACCAAAAGCTGAACGTTTCGGTAGAGTTTCTGTACGGGGTATGTTACTATCGGTCCATTCTATAACCGTGAGGTGAGACATTGGTTCCTTTTCTGTAACCGCAATTCTTCTCGACTCCAAGTTGACGTTGAATGCATTCGGATCCTGATCCCAACGTATTCTTTTCCGCACGTATCGTGTCCATTGAATGCCCTCACAACACCAACAGGACGTCGTTGTGTTAGCGAACAAGCCCGTGGTGAGAGCGGCCAAAGCCCCTGACGACCTCTCCCTCAAATTCGCCTCAATCTAAACGTTGTCATTTCTTTTAACACTTGTCCTTCAACTCATCACACAACACCTACCTTCCCGGCCAGCAATTCCTTGGCCGTTTCTTCACCGCATCTTACACCATGTTCTCCGCGCTCCAACACCAGCACGGTACATCAGGATCGAGGTGTGGTGGGATGGGCGGCTTGGGGATTGCTGATCATGACACGTGGGTCGACACTGAGAAGGGGTGTGCCGTGTTTGGATGTGTGCCTGACAATTGGGGAGGCCTTGGACGCGCACGAGGATGGAAGGGACTGGCCCGTCTTCGTCAGCCTCGAATGTCACGTCTCGCTCGTACACCAAGATGAACTGGTCTCGATCATGGTCAATATGTGGGGAGACGGTGACGCCGACTGAAGTACTCGACTTCGGGGACGGATCATGATCGTGGTAGGTGCAATTTGTATTTGGCGCATTGAATTGTCCAATATTTGGTTGGCATGCTAACCTGGATCGTGGCTTGTGACGCGCTTTACCTTCTCTCCAGGTCGAGTGTTACCCAGACGAAGTGAATAGTGGACCCGGCGAAGAGATGGTATCAAAAATGGGGTACAAAGGGCTTGACAGAGGGTGTTATTGAACAAGGAGGATAATCCTAACGAGGCCAACACTGTTTGACGATGCACTTGTATATTACAAGATCATAGACTCATTCGCCAACCTCCGGATCTACGCGCCCAGCATAAAACCTCTCAAAGCACGGTGGCCTCGTCCAACCTCGATCCCTGGGTGCAGTGACGGAATGGGACGCAGATGCATGTATGTACGTGTCTTGGGGCAAGTTTCGCTCTCATCTCATACTTTCCTCCTCGCGCGCTTTGCATGCAGTGCCCCAGCCCAGGGGCTTTTCATCGCGACGGGAAACGCGTCTGGCAGAGCGATCTTACCCACGTCCGTGTGATGGAGTACCCGTCGCCGAACACCCCCCCCCCAGTCAACGACATGGTATATCTTACCTGGGACAAATTATTTGAATGGACCTTTGACGCAGACCCGTTAGCATTTTTTCCAGTACGTGCATACCCCACTCCTATCTCTCATCTCATCTCATCTCATCCGCTGATTGTTGTAGGTTCAAAGTGGTACGTCGGCACGCGTTCTGGCGAGACGACGACGTGGCCGTATTTTGTGTGCGCGAATGCTATACGAGTCAAGTACGAATAACTCGCGACCAAATGCCACAGGAGAGGAGTGTCAAAAATTCACTCATGTTGTACAACTGTTTGCTTCGCGC
>JBBPLM010000439.1:0-16039 GCA_038089795.1 Pulchroboletus neoregius | reverse complement strand
CTATACCCTTATGTAGTCAGTATTGGTAGATCCGGTACAAACATGTACACACCCCTAGGTAGTATATAAGGCCCAAGAGCCCGCCAGAGAACTTCAGTCAAGTTCTCTTGGTGTTTCCCATCCAGAGGCACTAAGCAAGATAGATTCTTTAGCCTTACCATCCCCTCACTTCACTAGTGTAAACTTCGTCTGATTCACCAGATTTTGTCTCTGGTCTATTGGTTGTTTCAGTACATTTCATGCTAAAGAAGTTGAGTTTCTTGGCATGGTCATTGGAAAGAACGGCATCCACATGGATGACTCCAAAGTGAAGGGTATCTTGGAATGGCCCGTTCCAAAGAATGTAAAAAGAGTCAGGAGTTTTCTTGGATTGGCTAACTTCTACCACCGATTCATCTCTGGATACGTGCAGATGGCGCACCCACTTCATGACTTAACAAAAAAGGACATGCCTTTCACCTGGGGCAGTGCCCAACAACAGGCATTTGACATGCTAAAAGAAAAATTTACTTCCGCCCCTATCCTAGCCTACCCCAATAATGATTGCAAGTTCCAAATGGAGTGTGACTCCTTGGACTTTGCAATGGGAGCTGTGCTCTCAATCCTAAAAGAAGACAAATGGCACCCGGTTGCCTATGCTTCCCACTCCATGAGCCCAGAAGAGTGAAATTACCCAATCGCTGACAAAGAAATGTTAAGCATGATTCACTTGCTTGAGATGTGGTGCCACTACCTAGAAGGGGCTAAGCAGGAGTTCAAGGTCTGGAATGACCATGTGAACCTGCAGTGGCTCATGAAGCAACAGGACCTTAACCGTTGCCAAGTGCACTGGGCACAATATCTTTCATGTTTCAATTTCCTCTGGTTACATAAGCCCAGAGCTACCATGGCCAAAGCAGACACCCTCTCTAGATGCAAGGATCATGCAATTGGCATGGAACATGACAACACAGGGATAATGGTTATCTCCCTGGACAAAGTGTGGGCCTTGAAGGTTCACATTACAGATGAAGGGGATCACCTAATAAAATGCATCAGAGATGCAACAAAAAAATTGTTCATGGAAGATGGTCCGACCACCATTGATGGGTGGAAGCCATCGGACATAGATTCTAATGGCATCATCTACACAGCTGATGGCTGCTTTTATGTCCCTGATGAAGGAAGTCTTTGCCTGGACACAATTCATTTACATCATGACCTACCTGCTGCCAGTCACCTTGGAGCTGAAAAGACCCTAGAATTGCTGCAGCGCAGCTACTCCTGGCCACATGTGGCTTATCATGTTAAAGATTACGTCTTGCATTGTGACAGATGCCAACACTTCAAGGTGGGCAATATTGTGCCTGCTGGCAAGCTCCAACCCTTGGAAGTAGCTCACATGCCTTGGGTTGATGTCACCACCGATTTCACAATGGATCTCCCCCCCTCCAATGGGTTTGACTCCATTCTTGTTGTCATTGATTGATTCTTGAAAGAAGTCGAGTTCATTCTCTGCAATAAGACCATTACCGCGCTGGACACAGCCAAATTATATTTACATCACGTCTGGAAGAACCACGGACTCCCCCAGAGCATAGTCTCTGACTGTGGACCCCAATTCGCGTCACAGCTTATGAAAGATCTGTGTGCCCAATTGGGGATAAAACCAAAACTCTCCACTGCGCATCATCTGCAGACTGACGGTCAGACAGATTGCATGAACCAAGATCTCCAGCAGTATCTCTGGTTGTTTATGGCAGAGAAGCAGAACAAGTGGGTGGACTGGCTTCCGCTTGCTCAATTTTCATATAACTCGAAGCAGCAAGCTTCTACCAGAAAATCTCCTTTTGAGGTTACACGCTCTTACGTCCCTCGAATGGGCATGGAGTCCCATGTCTCAAAGGCCCCAGCGGCTGATGAGTTGGCTGACACGATGGCCAAAACCTTATTGGAAACCAAAAACAATTTAGAAAAAGCCCAGGACCATATGAAGGTCCAGGCAAATAAGAAAAGATCAGAGGCACCTCATTACATTGAAGGTGATCTTGTCTGGTTGTCAACAGACAATCTCTGCTTGCCACATGCTTCAAAGAAGCTTTCTGAGCACTGGTTTGGCCCTTACAAAATCACAAAAATAGTTGGCCCTAATGCAGTCTCTCTCCTCCTCCCATGCTCAATGTAGATTCACCCCACCGTTAACATCTCTCAGGTTAAGCTGTATAAAGAACAGTTACCTGGTCAGCTGGCTGATCAGCCTGGTCCTTCCCACGTTATGGAAGACCAGGATGAGGAATATGAAGTAGATTATGTTGTTGACTCCCAATAGAAAGGCCGTCAGCTGAAATACTTGATCCACTGGAAAGGTTATGATGACTTGGAACGTACATGGGAACCCCTGAGCAATCTCTCTCACACCAAAGAGGCAATCTCTGACTTCACCCGTGCTCGCCCAAACACACCCCAACATCTCAATATGACCTATTTGGATTTTGTACACCTGTTCCGTCAGCATGACAATCTTACCAAGTATGATGGTTTCAATGCTCCCTTTGATCACCTGGAAGTTGATCTCTAAGAAGGGGGTAGTGTTATGGATGGTATCTTTTTCACACCCTTTTTCACATTTTTCTTGTCTTTTCCCGGTCACAATTGACCATCATTTGGACTGAGACATTTTTCTTCATGCAGCGCTTATCTAAGTGCACAGACACTGTTCAATCTTATCTTTCTTATCTTATCTTTTCGATCATGTGACCTAGAGTCACAACCCTTTGGTCTAGGTCCCTGCATAGTCTTCTCTTTCCCACATTCATCTCCGTCCTGTGTTGGGCAGTGTCCTTCTTTTCTTCTCTTCCATTTGATGGCCTCACCTTGGCCTCATGGAATTCATGTCTGCATGCTTCCATTGTATGGCTATGCATGCCTCATGCTTACCTTGCTGGATTAATCTCCATTGGTGTTTGTCCTAAAGTACTTTATCTGTTTGTAGCATTATATCAGTAGATCTAGTACAAATAGATGTACATACCTAGGTAGTATATAAGGCCCAAAGCGCCAGCCAGAGAACTCCAGTCAAGTTCTCTTGGTTTTTTACCATCATCAAGAGACACAAGCAAGATAGACTCTAGTTCCTTTCTTTACACCTTTCTACCTAGTGATTCACCCTCTGACTCCCGTGTTTCATCCTTGGTGTTGGTTTGTTTTACCTTCACTGCAGGCCCTCCCCCACCATTTCTAACCTAGTATCTCCATGGGCTAACCCATACCAGAACCAACCTTGCCCACCCAAGAACCCTTCTCTACCACCTGCTTCCAGAACACCCCTACCACAGAGCCCACTCATGTTTTCCTTCACAAAGGAACTTCACCTCAGCACCCCTGAGGACTATATTGACAAGGAAGAAACATTCCAAGCCTAGATCCAGTCAGTCCAACTCTACCTCCTTGTAAATGACACCACCTATAATACCAATTGCCTTCACCCTCCTTCATGAAGAAGAGATCAGCCCTAGGATGGGCAACAACCTTCACTGCTGATGCCATTGCCAACAAGAGGTTCAGGACCTTCCCTGACTTTGTCACCACTGTAGCAACCCAAACAAAGAGTGAGGACAATGTTCATCCAAGCCCAATGTCAAGCTGGTGATGAGGGAAGTTGACCCAAATCCCTAAGCTCCAACTATTGTGAGGAGAAAGAACAAAAGAACTCAAACAAAGTTCAACCACCAGCTCTTAGGCCTTAAATACTATTCTACTGTTTACATGGGTTTGTGTTACGATCAGTAACATTTTCATAGACTTTTTCATAGACTTTTTCATTTCTTTATTGTACACTTCCTTTACCCTTACTTTCTTATGATTACCCCTTTTCTTTTTAGGTCACGTGATCTGGTGACTGACAGATCACATGACTCATAACCCCTATATGCAATCTTGGGCTTATCCCTGGATCTTCCCCATCGCCGCACACACCTTCCCAATTCCCATTGTACCTCATGGCTTTGGCTATGCTTCATCTTATCTTTATTTAGATCTTCCATTCCCTTTCACCTTCTATCCCACAGGATTGAGATTACTCGCCACACCCTCATGCCTGGCCTCACCTTGGCCTTGCATTCCTCATTACCACTACCTCATGTCTCTCCTTTATTTATCCTTCTATGTAGTACTATCACAGATCGGTAGTACACTCATGTAAACCTTAGATTAGTATTTAAGGTCAAAGAGCCAACAGGAGAGGACATTCAAGTTCTCTTCTGCTTTCCCCCATCATAAGGGTGCAGTTGTAGTCCTTGGGTCACTTTCCCTCATTCTACAGTCTGGCATTCGGCCTTGGGCATACGTTTCCCTTGGTCGTTTGTTGGGTTGTTACAGTTTGTATTTGATCTACAGATATGAAGGCATAAAGGGATATAGTAAGTTTAGGGGAGGCATAAGGCAGACATTAGGAATGCAAGGCCAAGGTGAGGCCAAGCATGAGGTAAGTCATAATCTTTATCCTGTGGAATAGGAGGTGGAAGGAAGAGAAGAATAATAAATGGAGATTAAAAGAAGACACAGCCATCACCATGAGTATGATGGGAATTGGGTAGGCATGGATGGTGATGGGGATGATCCAGAGAAGATTCACTGATACATGCCACACAAGGTTATAGTACTTTAGGGCAGGACACCAACAGAGATTAAACCAGCAAGATAACCATGAGGCACGCATAGCCATACAATGGAAGCACGCAGACATGAATTCCATGAGGCCAAGGTGAGGCCATCAAATAAATGGTGGGGGAGGGCCTGCAATGAAGGCAGCCCTAGGGAGGAAGCTGTTATAAACGCATAACTTATCTTAGACTTTTCTAGACTTTTCTCTTTTTTTCCTTTACTCTATGCACTTACCTTTACTCTAAACATTTCACCTTTCCCTTCCTTTAGGGTCACATGTGTGACGTCACATGATCCATCTCCTTCCACGATCTGGGATCTTCCCTGGATCTTTCCCTTTGCCATCTATGCCTTCCCTCTACTCATCGTACCTCATGGCAGAGGCTATGCATACTTCTTATTTAATTACCACTATGCTTCTTTCCTTCCTCTTCTTATCCCACGCTCACCTCCGCTTTGCCTCATGCCTAGCGCATGTTCGCATAGCCTCCTTAATTACCGTCTATGCTTCTCCTTCTTTACTATAACCTTATATAGAAGTATATCATAGATCAGGTCTCTACATGTACAAACACTAGAGTAGTATTTAAAGCCCTAAGTAGGTGGCAGTAGAACTCATTTGAGTTCTTCTGTTCTTTCCCCTCATAAGGGTTGGAGCATAAGTCCTTGGGTCACATTCCCTCTCCTTCAGTCAGGACATTGGCCTTGGACAACGTGTCCTTGGCTTTTGTTTGGGTTGTTACAGAAGCTAGTTCTTTTGTTACGCTTGGATCCGGGTAGGACACCAAGTGTTGCCTTCTAGACAAGGCAGAGGTACTAGGTGGTTCTAACCTGGGTTCTCCTAGGCAAGACGAGACATTTGTAGTAATGTCAAGGGGGTCCTTGGCGACAGAACGGTCACCAAAGGTCAAGGGGGTCTGGGACAAGCTGCCTGCTCAAAGTGCAGGCAGAGACTTGTAAGGTTCAAGCAGGGATGTGGGAAACAACAAATAGATTGCTAGGACTCTTGTAGATATAAGTAAGAAGGAGAACTAGCTTAAGGGTGAAGGTCCTCATCTAGAGGCCTTATATACCTAGCCCCTTGGTTTAGGGCAGGCTCTGGTATGCCTAATATAGTAACTAGGTGGAATGTCATGGAAAGTGAAAGAACAAGGGGTGATAAGCAAGAACAAGTCATCAAGTGACAAACTTGGCTGGAAAGCTATGGAGGGGTAATCTCGATGACTAAGTGGATGAGTAATTGTGATAGAGACAGACAATTAGGAATATGGGGAGAGTCATCGATGAAAGGAAAAGGTAGTCCAAGGTCAAGGGAAAAAGTGTACATATGAAGAGTTGTAACATATAGAGGGCCTTATCCAAGTGTTCCTTGGAAGGATTGGCTGCATGCCTTGCTAACATTGTAACCACATATGTGATGTCAGGGCGCATTCCGAGCATGATGTAGTGTAAAGATCTGATGACCTGCTGGAACTGGGATCAGAGTTCCAGATCAACAGGAGCAGTATTCTTCATAGGATAATAACCCTGAGAAAGTGGAGTTCAAGCTGGCCTTGCATCTTGCATGCTGCATCATTCAATGACTTTATCTAAGTATCTGCTCTGGTCTATATGGATCCAGCAGCCATTCCGACGAATCCACATCTGGAGAAACTCTTGAGCTTCACCTAAATTGTGGCATTCCCATTTCTGCATGAAAGCAGCCTTGACCTGATCAACAATGGTCTTGGAGGGACCACAGAATAATGTGTTGTCTATATATATTATGGCAACTACAGTAGTAGTGCCTTTCTTCTTGAATAAAAAGATGCTGGCATCAGATTTGAGACACTCAAAGCCTAGTTGTTTCATGGATTCATTGAGTGTGTTCCACCAAGCTAATCCTGCTTGTTTAAGCCCATACAAGGCATGGCGAAGGTGGAGTACTTTCTGCTCCTTTCTGGGAACAGCGAATCTTTCTGGTTGTTCCATATAAATCTCTTCATCGAGATTGCCATACAGATAGGCAGAATGTATGTCAAGTCCTGGGATATACCAATCTTCAAGAGCTGCAAGGGCAAGCATGAGCTGTGCTGTCTTGAACCATACTACTGGGGAGAAGACTTGATCAAAGTCTATGCCTTCAGTCTGTGAGAAGCCTTTGGCAACAAGGTGGGTGCGTTTGCAACCATCACCTTTGACATCAAAAACCCATCGGTTCTTGATAACCTTTTGGTTTGTGGGGCGATCAACTAACCCAAAGACTTTGCACTGCTTAAGCATGTCAAGCTCAGTCTGACAAGCAGTGCACCAGAGGTCTTGTTCAAGTTTAGGAAGCTGCAGAATGTCTTTGTATGACCATTTGCAATAATCGGATATCCAGAAGATGTGGAGTGTTCTGCATGTTTGGAAAGTCCGGAACTGTGGGAATTTCTGGAATTGGAAGATCCGGAACCATCAGAAAGGTTGGAAGGTCTGGAACTGGGTTGTCCAGTATAGGTGGAATAACTAAAGGGGATCATCTGAGTGCAAAGATACAAAATGTAACAACCCAACAAACAACCAAGGGCAACATATGCCCAAGGCTGAGTGTCAGACCGTAGAGGGAGGGAATGTGACCCAAGGACTACATCTGCATCGTTATGATGGGGGAAAGCAGAAGAGAACTTGAATGTTCTCCTCTGGTGCTGCTTTGAGCTTTATATACTAATCTTAATGTTTACATGGATGTACTACCAAACTACGATAGCACTACATAGAAGTATAGATAAAGGAGAAACATATAAAGGCAGATATGAAGAATGCGAGGCTAAGGTGAGGCCAGGCATGAGGATGTGGCAAGTAATCTCCGTCCCATGGGATAGGAGGTGGAAGGAATGGAAGATCTAAATAAAGATGAATGGAAACATAGCCAAGGCTGTGAGGTACAATGAGGATTGGGAAGGTGTGTGCAGCAATGGGGAAGATGCAGGGTTAAGCCCAAGATTGTGTATAGGGGTTATGAGTCATGTGATCTGTCAGTCACCAGATCATGTGACTTCAAGAAGTGTAAGGTAAGGTGAAATGTATGAGTGTAGGGATAAGTTCATAAAGAAAAGGAAAAGAATAAGAAAATAGGAGAAATTGTCACGTGAGACAATGAAACCGTAACACAAAATCATCTCCCCCTTCATGGACAAGTCTCTTAACATTGGCCTCAGAGAGTGATGGAGATGGAGGCATGGCTCTGGGAATAGCTGGTTCTGGGACAGAAGGAGTGGGGTTACTGCTAGTGAGTTCCTTCCACTTGCCAAGGTTTTCAATATCCTTAATTTGGTTGACAGAATTGTGTCATTCACCATAAATGTTGCCAGGTTTGGCAGGCACATGACAGACTTTTTCAGACTTCTGGGGGAGTGCCGGAGGTGCATTCACTTCCAGAACACATCTGGAAGGGGTAGCAGGAGGTGGAGGATGTATCTGCACAGGGGCAGGAGGCATTTCAGGACACACAGGCTGCTTGCCTTTATCCTGGGGAGTGATGGAATTGGTATCACCATCATCATCATCATTGTTGATTGGTAGTAATACAGGGACATCATCCTCAGGTCTGGAGGCTCTGAGGGGTGGTGAACGTTCCACACAAGGTTTGGATTTATCACATTGAGGGAAGAAACCCTCATCAAATAAGGCATATGCTGATGTGAATAGTAGGCTATTCGGTTGAAGGAATAGGTAGTTGTGATTGTTACCTGGTGCAATACCAAGGTACATCATAGCTTCCGATTTTGGAGCTAGTTTATTGGTGCGAATGTCAGGGGACAAGTACACATAGGCACCACAGCCAAAAACACATAAGTGTGATATGTTGGGTTTCTCCCCCTGAAGTATCTCCAGTAGGGTATGCCAGTTGTGGCGATGCAGGGGGGTCCAATTGTAGATATGGGTTGCATGAGCAACAGCAAACTCCCAACAGTGAGGGGGCAAGCAAGCTTCATGCCACATTGCCTCAGCCTTATCCATAAGGGTGTACATCATTCGTTCAGCACAACCATTTTGTTGAGGTGTATATGGGGCACTCTGGTAGGCATGGATGCCATTTTCACATAAAAAGCGGTCAAATGCCTTGGATTTGTATTCACCTCCAGCATCGGACATCCAGCCCTTTATTTTGGCAGAATGCTGGTTCCAAACATATGAGAGGAAATCCTTGGTGGTGGGCAAAGCCGCATCTTTAGTGCATATTGCCAAGGTTTAGGCATGAGAGGTAAAATCATCTACAAAGACAATCATGTACTGATAGTGGTGATAGGACTCCACTGGGAATGACTTGAGATCCGAATGGATTAACTCAAAGGGTTTGGTAGCCCTTTTTTCTGAAGGCGGGAAGGCTTGGTTTGGCATTTTTCCAAGTGCACATCTGGGGCAAATTGAAGTTTCCTTTGGAAAGGTGATTTCCAGGAAGGACTTTGTGTGTTTCCATGCATGAATCAGCACATCCTTGGAGGGATGTCCAAAATGGCGGTGCATGATGTCATAATCAACTGTGATCATGCAGGTACTGGTTCTGATGTTTGAGGACACAGTTGGTGCTGAAACATAGTATATCGTGTCATGATGATCTTTGGTGAAAGATATGACTTGCTTGTCATTATCTTCATACAAAGCTATTTGTTGCAAATCTCCGCAAACAGAATAATCAATGTTTTGTAGCAAGGTGCCAAGTGAAATCAGGCATGCTGTGAGGTTAGGCATATAGAGACATGGCAATAACTGCACAAAGGATCTATGACTGTAGGGACACGTGATCCATCTCCTTCCGTGATCTGGGATCTTCCCTGGATCTTCCCCTTTGTCGCTCAAGCCTTCCCTTTACCTCACCTTACCTCGTGACTAAGACTATGCAGCTTCTTATTTAATTACCATATGCTTCTTTACTTCCATTTCACCCACGCTAATCCCCGCTTGGCCTCATGGTCTCCTCATGGGTCATAGCCTCATTAATTCCCGCCTTATGCCTACCCTTAACTTACTATACTCTGATTTAGAAGTACATCGATAGATCTAGTATCTACATGTACAAACCCCTAAGTAGTATTTAACAGGCCTAAGAGCTGGCAAGGAACTCTATTTGAGTTCTCTTGTTCTTTCCCCTCATAAGGGTTGGAGCATAAGTTCTTGGGTCACATTCCCTCTCCTTCAGCCAGGACATTGGCCTTGGACAAAGCATCCTTGGTCATTGTTTGGGTTGTTACAGTTTATATCTACAACAGAGTCCTTGTTCACATACTGCTGCAAGGAAAAAATCTGCAAGTCAGATGGGGAGTCTGTGTAGGCAGTAGGTACATGCCTGATGTTTGAATGATCTTCGGCATCATCGCCGAAAAACTCTTCCGCAGTTCTGAGGAACACATCATTGTCCATTACATAATCTTCATTGGTGGTGTAATGTTGATAGAAGGAGTCAAGGAATTCATCTTGCTCCCCCTCTCCACCAAGAGAGACGGCATTGTCTTCTGGGATTGGAACGATTTGACCAAAATGAGGGGATGCAACAAAATCTTCGCAGTCCAAGTCCATTCCGGAAAGGTTCGGAAGGTCGGAAGGGTTTGGAACCTCAGAACCATCAGAACTGGTCGGAACCAGAGCACCCAAAATGTCAGAATCACCGGAAATGTCGGAAAAGGCCAGAATGCAGGAGGTCCATAATACATTGATCCAGTGGTGTGAGCAAGACTACGTAGGTCAATTGCTGGTGCTGGTCCATCCATATGAGTTGGGAACAGTGCTTGTGATGCTATATGATGAGCATATTTCTCCTTTCGTCGCTGTGCAGCATGCTCCGAATGTTGACCATGACAATTGCGTCACTGATTGTTGTTGGAGTTTCTGGAGTTTCTGGAAGGCTCGGAAGCGCTGGAAGCGCTGGAACCATGTCCGGAATGTCCAGAAGAACCATTTCCGGGTCCGGAATGACTTGTTGAACTTCGTATAAGGAGTTTCACCCCTATTAATTACTTAATAGTACTACGAGACTATATTTCCTTACTAGGTACATTGTAGTTGTATATAACATTTGGACTCAGCATCTGAGTTCTAATAGACACTTGTTCTACAACCACTACCACTCAACAACAACACCAACCGTTTCTCCAAAACCACCAACCTCAGCAATAGTAAGTACATCCTCTGCGTAGATTGCATTTTCAACAGGTTATGAGCCCTGGTTAAGCATGAACGGAGCACCTGTAATGGGCTGCACCTGACACTGCTAACCAGGAAGTTTCATAAGGGAAACGTTAAATGTTGTATGCTGCCATAGGCACATTGATGGTAGTAACTACACATAACAGTGCATTTACTTGCTGCCCAATTTTCATAGAAACTATGTCATAAATTGTAATGTGCCTGTCATAGGCAGCTACTCTCTATGGGGAGACTATGTTGCTCTATACTAATGTCGTTTTTACCCTAGATAAAATGTCTTCTTCATCCAATGCCTCTGTCTCCCTCCTCACCAGCGCCAACTGGTCTTCCTGGTGGCCCAAGATGGAATCTGCCATCATGGCAACTGGAGGTATGTGGGTAAACAATGTCGCTTGCCTGACCCTGTCAGGCACTTTGAGGCCCAATGAGATCCAACTCTACATCAAATGGACAGAAGCGAATACCAAGATTCTTGGGACCATTCGCCAGGCTCTTTCCCCCGCCATCCTCCACCAGTATCAATCAGGGGACAGTGTGACTGATCTGATCACAGCCCTCAAGGCTGCATATGGTACCCAAGGACTCCCCCAGGTCTACGCTGACTTCAAGACAATGATGGAGACCATGATCCCAGCCAATGGTCATCTGGGACCGGCCTTCACCCACTACCAGACTCTCTTCACGAAGCTGAGTCAGGCACACTACACCATCCCTGACAACATCCAGGTGATGATTGTCCTCTCCTGCCTCCCTCAGACCATGTCGGTTGTAGCACAACTACTTGTGCAGACCAAGGACTCCGCGGGCAATACCATCACCCCTACTTTATCTCAGATCACTGCCGCTGCAACCCTCAATTGGGAACAGCACGCCCACATGGGCAGCGCTTCTTCAAAAGAAAAGAACTCTGGCAAGTCCACCAACAAGATCAGTGCCGTTAAGTGCAAGGGGAACGACCCCTCCTTCCAAAAGCGGCAAACTCCTGCAGCACCTTCTGGGCAGCAGCAGGATAGTGCTAAGGAAAAGGAGAAGAGTCATGGTAAGTGTGGCGGGAAGAAACAGAAGGAAAAAAAGGAGAAGAAGCAACTGAACTTCATTGAGTTGAAAGACTCCGAGTCAGAATCTGCCTCCTCCTACTTCATCCACACCACTGCCATTCCTTCCATCATGGACCCCTGAGTTGCCGCTCACAGACCAGCACAACTCTATCAGGGGACCATTGGTTCACCTGCATTTACCCAAATGCAGGAGTCTTTTGATTTTGCCCATCACTTGGGCATTGAACCTTCAACAGAACAAATACATTCCCTGGACGCTGCACTGCCGTTACTCAAATGGCTCAACTTCACCTCCCCAGTTGTCTCCCTCCTGGTTGCCTCCTCCTCATCATCCACCCTTCCTCCTGCTCCTATCTCTCTGCCGCCGGTCTCACGCATTGAGACCATTCCAGAAGACGATGAGCCCATCGTCTACAATTGTGCCTTTTCAATGGAGGACCTCAACACGCCTCCTCATCCTTCCAAGAGGTCTTGGAAATGGGTTTCTGAGATTGCATCCTCTTGGGACGAGGATGAAGTTGATGTCTATGGGTCTGACAAGGACATGACTGATTTCTATAATCAGTACATGAAGGATCCAAGGTATGTGGCTCATCCTATGATTGCTGCCTCCTCATCCTCACTACCACTCCCCGTGCACTTGTATGCAGTGCTGAGTAGAGTAGATCAGGTATACACATATGTATCTGGTAGTTTATCTACAATGGACATTATTTGTGTGCATTCCTCTAAGGATAAATGCAGTCATTGCAAGCCTAAGCCTCAGTGGATTCTTGACTCTGGTGCTTCAATGCACTTCTCCCCAGAACGGGACAATTTTGTGGAGTACACCACATTTCCTAAGAAGGACCATATTCCAGTCACTACTGCTGCCAGTAACATGGCATTGGCAAGTGCAATGTCCCCTGGAGAGATCCCTCAGGGTCGATCCAGATCTTAACACTTCACAGCGTGGGATACATCCCTAACTCAGGGGTCAGATTAGTGTCCATGGGACAGTTACTCACAGCTGGCAACAGCAACTCCATCCATATGACATGTGGAGATGGCATGCTTCTAGCACCTTTCACTCCATCGCCTCATTTTGGGCACAATATGTATACTTTGGAAGTAGCATCTACATGCAATCACGCCCATAAGGTCACATATGACATCATGCACAAGAGACTTGGACATCCTTCAAAGGATGTATTAAAACAAGCGCGTGATTATATGCACAATTTTCCATCTTCTATTGAGATTCTGAAGGAGGACACCATTTGTCCAGGCTGCATGAAAGGCAAGATGCCGGCTCACACCTATCACCTGGATTCTCGTCATATAAGTAAGCCATTTGAGCTTATACACTTGGACATAAAGTCCTTCCCCATTATGTCTTATCATAAATATCGGTACATCATCACCTTTTTTGATGATTTCACATCCTATGGGTGGAGTGCCATGTTGCACACCAAGAGTGCTGCATTGCAGGCTGCCAAGTGATTCATTACCATGGTCGCTACCCAATATGATGCTAAAGTCAAAGGATGGATGTCCAATGCAGGGGGAGAGTACAGATCTGAAGCTTTTGATAAGCTTCTTGCTGACAATGGGATTACAGCACATCAGAGTGCCCCACACGTTCCCCAGCAGAATGGTCGCATAGAGTGCTTTATGCAAACCATAATGGACAAGTTGGAATTGATGTGCCTACAAGCATGCATCCCCAAATCTTACTGGGAATTTTCTTGGGCCCACGCTGTACATGTATACAACAGGACACCATTATGGTGCCATGAGTGGCGAACACCCTATGAGAGCCTTAATAGGCAATCTCCTGATATCAGGCATCTTCGCATCTTTGGCTGCAGAGCGTACATACATCTACCAGCAGATGTCCACGCCAATAAGATGGCCCCTAAATTGGAGCTCATGGTGTACCTGGGCATTGCACCTGATAATAACAAGAACTTCTTGTTCATGCATCATCCCAACAATGTTAAATTTATTTCATCTCAAGCACTCTTTGATGAGCTGCTATTCCCCTTTTGTGATAAACCTACACGCACACGTACTAAAGCTCCTGCTATTGAGGAATTAGAGGTCAATCTTGATATCCCTCACCTCGATGACGATGATGACGTACCACCCACTGCTGCACCCCCTCCTCGTCCACTTTCTCCACCTCGTCCACACACGCCTGAACATGCTGCTCATGCTCCCTCTCCTCCCTGTAGGCCACACAAGGCTGCTCCTGAGCACCATATTGGAATCTAATGATCCCAATGACGCAGGGGCAAGAGGGAGAGAGTCTGGTAGGAGGTCTAACCAGACTATAGAGTGATGGTTTGATAATCACGATAGCAATAGATGCTAGTGGACAGTGTTGAGTGTAGACTCAAGACTGGAGGTGGCAAGTGATGAACAGAGAGTGTGAAGTCTGTTAAGCTGAGAGGCTGTAACACTGTTCTGTAGAGTTGGGTTGTTATTCTCTTATATGACAGGCTGAAGGCCTGTTCTTTATATACTGAACCTATTAAGGTTCAAGAGGAGCTCAAACTCTATGTGATACAACCAATAAACCAAGAGCGAAACTTGGTAGAATCAGATGAAGTGATCACTAGGTAAAAAGGGAATAGTAGGAGGAAGAGTCTATCTTGCTTAAGTGCTCCTGATGATGGGGAAACACCAAGAGAACTTGACTGGAGTTCTCTGGCAGGCTCTTGGGCCTTATATACTACTAGGGGGTGTGTACATGTTTGTACCGGATCTACCGATACTGACTACATATAGGTATAGTACTTTAGGGCAGGCATAGACAGAGATTAAAGACATGAGGAGGGCATGAGGCGTACATGAGGCGGGCACAGCCCAGGAATGGAAGCAGGCAGAAATTAAAAGGGTGAGGCCAGCGTGAGGTATCACAATGGAAGAGAAGTAAAGAAGTGGCACTGCCCTGCACAGGACGGAAATGAATGTGGGAAGAAGAAGCTGTGCAGGGGCTAGGCCAAAGGGATGTGACCATATGTCATGTGATAGAAGATGATAAGATAAGATAGAGTGTCTGTGCACTTAGATAAGTGCTGCACAAAGGTTTTTGTCTAAGTCCCAAAAGTGCTTCAATCGGGACGGGAAAAAGTGAGAAAAATAGAGAAAAATCAGGGGAAAAACATAGCGTCTGTAACACTATGAAGAGATAAGAGCTATAACTGCCATAGGCTAGTTATCTATAGTACACTACATATAGTGTTCTATATATGTTATCACTGATGTGACTCCGGTATGAGTCACTATGAGTCACTGTGAGTCAGATAAGCTAAATATAGCTATCTCCTTATCTATGAATAATATGAATAGCATAACAGACCAGACTTCATCCCAGGTCTAGAATCATGATCAGAAATAGAATATCTGAAGATAGAAATCATGATTCTCAACACACTGCCCACCTGTTGGGATTCCTGCTGTACCACCGGCCCCTGTTCACCACTCCGGGCGCAAACGCCGTGTACCACACCAACCTGAGAATGTCTATGGTGACGACTGACACCCAGTCCAACAGCTAAAGGACATTGAGAGAGACGAAGCTTCTGCACCTTCTGGAAGTAGTATTCCAGGGGCTTTTTTTGACGCTGCACCCCCTGACATTCCAGTACCTGAGAATGCTGCCAACCTCTCTGAGGATGAAATAGAGCGCATTACCAGGGAAGGGGGAGGTGCGCTGAATACTTACCTCCTGTCAAAGGCGATTCAGCTAGATAACACAACTGCAGACATATCTAAGATGCTTGATAAGCGTGAAGTCTTTAAACTGGTCAATCACCCCAAAGATCGCAAAGTCATCAAGAACCGTTGGGTATTCGATGTCAAACCCAATGGTCATAAGAGAGCTCACTTAGTTGCAAAGGGTTTCTCACAAGTTGAAGGTCTTGATTTCGATCAGATCTTCTCTCCTGTTGTGTGCTATGAGACAGTGCACTTAATGCTAGCACTAGCTGCCTTGGAGAATTGGCATATGGAAGCTGTCAACATTCGGAGCACCTATCTCTATAGCAAACTGAATGAAGAGATCTTCATGGAACAACCTGAAGGGTTTAAAATCCCCAGATCCGAGAACAAAGTCTTGCACCTCAAAAAGGCACTTTATGGTTTAAAGCAAGCAGGTCTCGCCTGGTGGAACACCCTGAATGATTCTA
>JBBPLM010000436.1:0-13502 GCA_038089795.1 Pulchroboletus neoregius | reverse complement strand
TCCTTGGCCGAACGTGTCAGCGATCGCATGTTCGCTTTGAACGGCGGGCGACTGTGGATGGCTGCCCATATGCGTCGAGGGGACTGTAAGCTTGTTTCCATTCAGATTCGTATCAGACTACTCACAGCTGTTCAGTCACGAGATTAGGCTGGGCGATGGAGGCCGATTTCGCAGCTCACCTTGCTCGAATCAAACGGCATCTTCAGGCTGGCCGAGAGACGTTGGTATCGATGCATGGTGGGGAAGTAACTGTGTACAATGTCCCCGACGCACATCCCGATTCCTCGCTCGCGACACTTGAGCCACCAAGTCCGGATGATAAGTGAGTACTCTTTGTCTTTGTCTACATCCGTCCTAGATATGACACATTTTCCCCGACAAGATTCTACATCGCCACGGACGAACGAGATCCCGACAACCTCAAATACCTACGAGAGCAAGGAGCCATCTTGATCACGGACCTCCTCACAAAAGAAGACCACCGAGAGATCGGATGGCCAATTCTGCTGACAGACGTGTTGGCGCTGCTGGAGCAGTCGATCATGGCCCGTGCGGCTTATTTCTACGCACACGCCTTTAGTTCTGTTGCAGGTGGCGTCATGAATTTGCGGGCGGGCTTGAGCAAGGATCCACGGACAGCATTGTTGGATTGAGGGAACAAGGCTTTCGGGGTTTTTGGTGGATACATACATACCTCTTCACGATCCTTTTTTTTATCACTTGCCTTTTCATTACATAGGTGTTTCCGAGAGTAATTTACATACGTGCGTAGACTTTCCGAGATGGTATTATTTGGAGAAGACTGTAAATCTGACTTGTCTTTGTTTGTTTGCGACTGGTATCCCTCTACCTTGAAATGTTTGGATCTGGCAAATCTGGCAAATAGTGTTGTAGCAAGCAAGTAATACTAGTACTTTTTACAACGTATGCATCCACAACATGGTTGCGGTTGCGAGACATCCATCAGGAACAACGCAAACCGGTATAATGCGTTAGTACAAGGACATTGCAGGAACACAGTACTCAGTCCCGAGACGCCACATATTTCAGGAAGAGCCACATCGAAGAGGGCGTGAAGAGCGCCATCGAACCATTTTGAAACGCGTAGAACGCGTCCTTGCCATGCGGACGTATAGATGCTGGCAGCCATATCACCCGCCGGTCACCCTCGACGAGCCAGCCATCCTTACGGACCCGATACGCCGTGTGAAGGAGGCTGTCAACGGCGTCTTCAGGGTCGGATTGGGAGAGGAGGTGCGGGAGGGACGTCGTGTTTGAGGTACCGTCTACGCCCTCCTGACGCGGACAGAGCGTGCAGCGCGCCATGTCCGTGTCGTCTGCGTCGAATGGGATGGCCCACGTGAAGACGGTCCCATCTTCGCCCCTAGACATAAGTCTGGACCGATCGTCTGAGAATTGGATAAAGTCCACGTTTTTGATCGTGGCTTGATCGCCACGGATAACGTCATGCGACGCAGACGTCGACGGGGACCACAAACAAAGTGAACCGTCTTTTCGACCAATCGCAACCCTCGTTCCACAGGGCGTGACTGCGTACGCGAGCGCTGTAACCATCGAGGTGGAGACCCCAAAAGTGGCGTTGCATTCCCCGCTGACACGGTCCCAGATGCGGACGACCCCCGTCTGGGAGCCACCTATGAGCGACTGAGCGTCACTGGAGAAAACGAGCGCGTTGACGAGCGAGTCATTACCAGACACGGCCATGCTCGTCCGACCTTCACCCACTACCCCAAACACATCGACCTTGCCGGATCCATGAAAACATGCAATCCATGCACCGTCAGTTGATGCGATGAATGTATGGACCCTCTTTAGGGCCGTGAACTGGGTGCGCTGCTCACCCGTCAAGGAATTGAAGACGCGCACGATGCTCTTGTCGTCGTTGAAGAGGCTCGATAGGACAGCGAAAAAGATGCTCCCATCTGCAGAACTTGACCCGGACATCGTCACCGTCACGTATCGTCCAAGTCATACCCCATTCGATCTTCTTCAGAACGTGATAGTCCTCGTCGGTCAAGTACCATTGCAGCATGGTGGTGAGGACGAAACGTCGGCCAGTGGGTGAGGGCACAATACTGCCTATGATTTCGAACGGGTTCGATTTGGTCCTTGCACGCAGTTCCTCCCATGAATCGTTCCTTATGGTGAGATCAAGGATCTCAAGCGATCCTTGAGGGTTGGCTGTCGCAGCCCAAAGGCCGTCCGATGATATTGAAACTCCAGTTACCGTGCCAGTGTCCCGAACAGGCGGATTATTCATCGGAGTGGACAGCAACCCAGAATATACGTAGCCTTTGTGTGCAAACACGAATGTCGGTGACTTTGACGCGTATGCGATCGTAACGTGCTGGGGATAGTTCCCATCAAAGGTGTGACGTGACATGAACCTGAAGACAGACTTGGGCACTCCCCACCCAAGCACCTTAGCCTGCCATGCAGGGAAAAACTGCACTATCGTCTTCATCATCTCTTCCATTGCCCAAAGAGTTTCCGACTTGTTACGCGAGGCGACGTCCCAAGATATGATCCCATCGTCACAGGCCGCGACGAGGTGCTTGTCGTCGTCAAAGAAGTGGATGGATCGTACTCCAGAGTAATGTCCTTTAGAAAACGTTCGAGTGCATTTCCCAGAGCTAGTATCCCATACTTTGACGGTCTTGTCTTCAGATCCCGATGCAACCATGCTCCCATCCTTGGATATAGCAACACAATTCACCGGCTTGCGATGACCCATCATCCCGCGAACCACCTTCCCGGTCAACGTATCCCAAACGATGATCAGATTGTCTTCCGATCCCGAGACTAACCGCTGCGAGTTGCTAGAGAATGTCAACGAAGTCACTGGTCCTTCGTGTGAAGCCAGTAGGTACAGTGGCTGTGCGGTCTCCATCGACCAAACCTGGATAGTATGGTCGCGCGAACCAGATGCCAGCAAAACGCTGTCCGTTGAGAAGTCAATACATGTGATCGGTTCTGTATGGCAACCTTCATGCTTCAGATGTTCCCTGCCAACCTTTGGGTCCCAAACGGCGACAGTACCGCTTTCGAACGCGGCTGCCAAGAAGGCGCCAGAAGGAGAGAAACGGACAAGCAGGGATGTCGACGCACAATCTCCAAGACTTGCAACGTTTCCACCCGTGATCGCGTTCCACAGTTGAATGCCTTGCTTCGCACCAGCCGTAGCAATCAAATCACCACTTGGGGAGAAGACGACAGAATAAATGGGGTTGTGGAGATTAATACCTCTCCGAAAGGAGGCGAGATAATCATAAAGACCCGGTCGTGTCACGATTGTTCCGAATGATTGGTGCCGGAATGTCTTGTAGATGGCACTGTCTTCAGGGGCAAACGAAATTGCTGTGAGATGGACGTGCAATGCACACTGTGAAATTGGGTCCGTGTATAGTACTACAAGCTGTTCAGCTTCTTGAAATAGCCTGATTGTATCCCCTGGGACCTCACGCAACGTCTGTCGAGCGTTCTCAGCTCAGATTCGACACTTGGGACGAACAGACAAACCTTCAGCCAGCTAGCGCCCTCGCGGAGCATCACCACGGCCCTCTCGAGCTCGCCAAAGATGCTCAGTGCCTCCACCCAGCATAACATCACTGTTGTGCTGAATCGTTGTATTGCACTCAACAATGTCTCTTTTGCAACACCGTCACCTGGGAGCTGCGCGAGATGACGGGACCAGAACCGACAGGCGTACATAAGAGCTTCGTCGAAGGCTGCCTGCCGACGTTCAACGAGATCCGGAACCTCGCTGTTGGCCTTGGCAGGGTCCCCAATCCCGCACATATCGCGCTTCAACGAATTCGACATGGTCTCAAAGCACAGCTGCGCCATGAGCCGATGGTAAACATCAGGGTTAATCGTAAATTTGTGTGATCGTCGAGGATTAATCAAGAAATCGCGGAAGGACGCGTGATAGAACTGAATAGGCTGTTTTCCATCCTCTGATGCTAGAAGGACAGAACTGAGGGCGGGGACGACAAGCCTGACGTCGATATCTGGTCGTTGTAGCAGCTTGTACAGACCTGAAACAGTCATTGGAACAGTCATGCAGTAGATGACACCAAGCGCGAGGCGAGCAACATCCGGGTCGGGAAAGGCGGAAATCGCATCCCGATAAAGCGAGTCAAGGTCAGCGTATGCAGAGCCGGTAGACACAGAGGCCGTGTCCTCCAAAATGGCTTGTAGACGTAAGACGGGGTTATGGGTCTTTGCTCCGACAAATTTGACCACCGTGAGGGCAAAGATGAACAACCCAGCAGCCTTGTTCACAATGCGTTCGAGGTCATCCGACGATGGCCATGGACGAGGAACGGCTCTCATGACTTGGAGATGTTCATCATATGTGTTGTCTAGAGCATGGCGTAAGAACGAGCGAATGTCAGCTTCTGCGCTGAAAGCATGGATGTCGAGAGGCAGTGTGAGAGAAGATATCTCAGGCCGGTGGAAGCGCGACTCGAGCCATGGCTCTGGTCTGCTCGTGATCAACAATCGCAGTGGAAGTGGTGCCTTGAGAGGGAGAAGCGCGAGAAGCGCCACGAGCTCCGAAACGAGACTCTCGTCATCGCACTCGTCAAGGGCATCGATAACGATAAGAAGTGGTGTGTCGGGTGTTTCCGTCGCAGTGGACAAAGGTTCAAGCAGAAGCTTCTCTATCTGCTCTCGGAGTACCTTCATCGGAATCATGTAGTCGTTTTCCAGGGCTGCAATGACAGCAGGACGGATAGACTGCAGGAAGGCGAGCAGCTGCGTTGTCAGCGTCGGGACGACGTGTTGTGTTGAGCGTCGCTCGAGATCCCTTCGTGAAAAGAAGAAGCTAGCAGCGAGACGCTTTTCACTCGCGTACTTCTCCGCTATGGTCTGTGATACTGCCGACTTGCCTGAACCAGGCCGACCGTTCAACCAACATATAGGATTCTCGTTCGGTTCGTCTACCCATGAGGTTATGCGAGCAAGCAACTCGATACGCGTTCCTTCGATACACTTTGGCGCCGGATACCGCTGTGCGGAATCGTGGGCGGCACTCGGCGCACTCGCTTTCTGGAGTACTTCGATGAGATCTAAAGTGATGGTGTCAAAACGTCTACCGTTGTCGAGATGATTGGGATCGCGATTGCTCACTTGAATGGGAATCCTGGAGGATCTGATTTCCGTGAACAACGGTATTGATCGTTTGATTGCCTTGCACTGTGGACCGCACATTGTAATACTGGTCTCGATGAACCTCACTGAAGGTAGAATGACTGGCATCGATATGGGATGAGTTGTTGAACATAGCTGGTATCGCCGTGCTAGGTTCAACAAGAGAAAAGATTTGGGTGATGAAGTTCAACTTTTGTCTGAATCTGGCTTTACCTCACCCTGAGTCCCATGATTCGACAATATCCCGCAGGTACGACGACCGTGCTACGCATAGGGTGGGCTACCTCCCCCCCGGGCCCGTCGCCACCGCCCCATCTCACTAGGATCCAGCGAGGACTAGCGAAGAAGATGAAGAGACGACTGACGACGATCACAGCCCGATGTCGAGTTACTCACCACAGGGAAGATGCCGTAGATTCATACCTGACCGCAATCAACACGTGAGACCTTGAGGAAGCGCGTGGGTACGATGTATTCGCAGTAAACGAGAGCTAGCAGTACTACTATCCCAAGCATGCATGATCGATCCTTCCTGAATCCCAGCCACCAGACACAACGCTGTCAAAAGGATACGCGTGGACACAAACGCTCGCATCGTCGGACACGTCAAGCCACGGAGGGCTCAACCAGCCTGAGACGTATACTGTCGATAGAGATCATCGACAAATGGTTTGTTCGTCTGTCGGTCACAACAACTCTAAGTAAAACGCCGCGCGTGGAAACGGAACGGGAAACAGGACGCACATATATCAAGGACAAGACCTCGGTGACAAAGTCCTTCCTTGATAAATCTCTCAGTCGGCCGGCATTGTCTTGCGACGCGAGCGAGGCCAAAAGCGCCGACTGCGCACCATTGATGTTGACCTTTTGCACGTCGGCATGGGCACTCGCATGGACCTGTTTCGGGACAACATTATTGGCGCACTCGGGCTGCGCTGGACGTTTCGCCTTTCCGTTGGTCATACCCGATGGCAGACCGGGGACAGGAGAGGCCACGCGTAAGGGGGCAGGAACGTCCCAGCTCTTCTCGATCTCTTCTCGTTCCTTTTGTTGATCTTTCTTCGAGCGCCTTGGTTTCTTTCCTTTGGCTGTGTGTTTCTCAAATGCGTCTGGATCACTCAAGGCACTCGTGTCGGCAAAGTCGAGCTCGATGACGTCGGAGTCAGTTTCGACGAGGGGAGGACGGGGGTATGGCCAGAGCTCCGAGTCGGTTTCGAATGGTACGAGCGGCCGGGGTTTGGGAGGGTTCTTGGAAGCGGATAATGTAGAACTAGAATTGAGGCGGGGTTGGGTGTAAATTGTGGGCGTGGATCCCGAGTCTGGGGGAACAGCGGTCGTTGTCTTGGTAGAGCTTGTGGAGGTTTGGGAGTGTATACCAGAGGGTGGAGTGTCAACGTAGGTGTTCTGCTGCTCAATACGTGCGGCCGTCAGCAGATCGCTGACCTGGTTCATGTCAGAACCGAAGCCACGTAACGCTGGACGAGGGGTGACATCTCCGAGGATACGGGCCCCAGCCTTCCCACCCTCGTTGTCACCTATACGTGTTATAGGTACCGAAAGCTGGGGAATGGACGCTGAGAGGGATCCAGGCTCCGAAGCGGCGTCATCGCTGGCCTCGTTATCACCTTCGTACCGCACGGACGAAGCACGAGACGGTGGGAGGCCTAGAAGGGTGGATATGACCTCTTGATTGAGAACTTGTGGAAGGGCAGTTGAGGTCGGCTTTGGGGAGAGGATATGGGGGGCCTGGGAGAAGGCAGTAGGGTGGAATGGTTGAGGGGGGTTAGGATGGAATGGAATACGGTTGTTGTGCAATGTAGATTGGGAAGCAGTGCGCTGAGGGGGATTGATCGAAATGGCACCACGAGATACGGCACGCGGTGGGGGTGGAGTGGCAGATGCAAAGATGGTGTCCAGAAGAGCAAGGCCGCGTGTAGGTGCGGACATAGCCGAAGAAGATGGTGGAGGCACGGACATGGTACGAGGGGGACCAGAGATACTGGCCAGTAGACTAGCAGCTGTTGTCTCTGATCCACCCGTACCACCTGATGGCTGGGCCTGGGATGGGGTTGTGAGTTTGGCAAAAAGTCTGTCGAGACCTGATGGATCATTGAAAGGGGCAGAGGTGGACGGGGCAGGGCGATCGTCCTCTTCCCCTGATTCTGAGATACTATGTATGCTGTTGGTATTGGATGCGCTTGATGCAGAGCGGGCATGATGCCCGCGTTCTATACATAGATGAGCGGCAGACAATTGTGCTGAAGAAGAGCTTACCACTGGCTCTAGAGGTAGATCGGAAGCTGGGAGGAGGGGGACGTTCAGGACCATACCTGAACTCGTCAGGATATGGGAGGTTATTCTTGATGTAGTCATGTAATCTAGCAATATCAAGCTCAAGACAAAGGCCGAGGAGTTGCAAGGAAGACGTACCGCATGACGACATCTGTCATTGGTTCCCTTGCATCTGTGGCGAAGCACCACAGACCGACTGTTTGGGAGGGCCCCTTGTCGGCGTCGTGCAGCTTTTCAGGGTCAGCGATAGCGAATTCGGGTGCAAACTTAGTGGCGGGACCATCTTGCATGGATAAAGGGAGTTTTGAGCGGGCTTCTGTTAATCGGTGGGCGGTAAAGTCGGGGTAGTGACGCATCATGAGATAGCTGCCATGTACGCCGACGCTGTCTTCGGGATATAGACGTTGGCTGTAGTCTTCCATTCCAACACGATTCATAATATAGAGACCATACGGTGGGTAGGAGTCGCTGGTGGGGAAAGTCAGGAGAATTTTGTGAGAGGAAGACGGAGATGATACCGTTCGTAGAGAAACATGCTTCCTTCATAGCCCTGTTTCTCCCACTTGTCACCGTTATGATGATACACACAGACATGGCTGAATTGGTCAAATATGGATACAATCGATGAATCTCTTCTGCGGATGACTTTCATGTTGGACATGTATCGGGATGCTGGAGACATTCCGAGTGATGATGATGGAGGAGAAGATTGACGTTGAGTTTGTACATTTTGAAGTGAAGCGGACGAGTTTGAACGGGATCGACGAGGAGGACCCATCGAACGTGGTCACGGTACAAAAGGCTACAAAAATCGACCCCTCTTTTGGGGGGTGTCTCTCATTGTTGCGCGAGATCACGTGACTGTACGCGAGGCGCGCTTATTATTTGGTTTTGTTTGTCTAACTAGTTCAAAACGGCAGGCGAGCTTGTCAAATGTCCTTCTCTTCACCACCGACACGATGATACCCGTACGTTCTCCTCCTCCCCCTCCTCCTCCCCCTCTCACTCATTCTCTTCTAGACACGCCGTGTAACACGCGCTGCGGTCTCAACCCACAACGAGAACGCTACCTCTCGTCCAATCACCCGCTCAAAACCCCCTTCCAAAGGTCCACCCATGGCCACAGCTCAATCCACCCGCCCTACCGCCCCCATCCCTGCTTCCAAGGCGAAAGCCAACGAGAACGATCTCGACGCCGCGACACAAGGCAAGCGCAAGCGTGACGCACTCGCACAGGTCCCAAAGAACGCCAACAAGACCAAGACTGCACTCGCACCAAAGGAAGTAAAGACTAAAGGCAACGATCTCCCTTCTGCCAAGGCAAAATTCGACGGTGTCGTCATCAAATCAAAAGCCCCTCCGTCCACTGGCAATCGCCAACCGTTGTCCACCGTCGCCGCAACTCGGCGTCCTTCCAAGGCCGCCGCACCACAACCCAAAGTGCGCCCATTAGCGCGTGTAAAGGAGGATTTGGAGCCCGCCCCTGTACATACAGATGATGCCATGGCCGTCGATGTTGCCCCGTCTGCGCCAAAAACCATTGCCAAAGGTGTCCATCGTCCATCTGCGGCGATCGCTTCCCACGTCATCAAGCAAGAGGTAAAGCGAGCAGACCTGTCAAAGCGAACTACTTCTCACTTGAACGTCAAAATTGAGACTCGCGAAGAAGGCGACAACCGTGTCTTTAAGAAGCGGCGAACTTCGTCTGATATCCCTGACGAGGCAAAGTTGTTTGAAGAGCAGGAGGAGCACGAGGCCCAGGTGGCCGCTTCACTCGATGCCGGTATCGACAGTGAGCCAGAAGCTGATCCAAACGGTGATGAATGGAACGACCTTGACGCCGAAGATGGCGACGACCCCTTGATGGTTAGCGAATATGTTAACGAGATCTTCAACTACATGAAGAATGTCGAGGTATCCATCAGCTGTGTAGATCACTCACACGTAGCTGATCCCATTCCCACAGCTCTGCACGGTTCCTAACCCAGACTACATGTCCAGTCAAAAGGAACTTGCGTGGTCAATGCGAGGAATTCTGCTCGACTGGCTCGTCCAGGTTCATGCTCGCTTTCGTCTCCTCCCTGAAACGTTTTTCTTGTGTGTTAATATCATCGACCGCTTTCTGTCGGCACGAGTCGTGTCGCTCGCCAAACTTCAGTTGGTTGGTATTACGTGCCTCTTCATCGCGTCCAAGGTTGAAGAAATTGTGGCGCCTTCCGTATCCCACTTCCTCCATTGTGCCGACTCGTCGTACACAGAGTCCGAGATCCTCCTTGCAGAGCGCTACGTGTTGAAAACGATCGATTGGAACTTGTCATTTCCGAACCCAATGCACTTTCTCCGTCGCATCAGCAAGGCCGACGACTATGACGTCAAAGCTCGAACTATCGGCAAGTACCTCCTGGAGGTCGGGACGCTCGAATGGCGGTTGTTAGCCACCCCTCCGTCCTTGATGGCCGCTGCTTCGATCTGGCTCGCTCGGTTGATTCTTGGTAACGACAAATGGGTGGGTACATGCCCTCATGCGCATCGAATATTTTTTTGATTTTTGATTTTTTTACGAAGACTGCGAACTTGGCTCACTACTCCTCTTATGCCGAGAGCTCCTTGCTTCCCACTGCCAACCTGATGTTGAACTATATAGTGAAACCTATACGACATGAGTCATTCCATAGGAAGTATGCCGGAAAACGCTTCCTAAAGGTAAGCATACGCGCTTTCAACCAGCTTTTGACTTATATCGCATGTAGGTAAGCATCTGGGTACGCGAGTGGGCACTCGAACGATGGGAAGAGAGCACCCAGGTGTCCTTGCAAGACGATCTTCCCAAGCTGAAAGCTCTCTGTCGAGCCGAACGACAACGCCTGGACGCAGTTGCTGAGAATGGCGATGCTGAGGATGGCTCATAGCGATCATCACCATTGACCTCTCTTACCCGCGACAATCTAGAAAATTATTCCATCGCATATCACGGACACCCTACATTCGATTCATCCGCGCGCATCCTATTATCCCATCATCACGATCAAGCATTATCTTTTTATTGTGCAACCAACAATTTCCTCGTCAACGCCTCTTACTCATCACTCGTTATGTCTTACCTACCTCCATGG
The DNA here is from genome assembly GCA_038089795.1 of Pulchroboletus neoregius. Classification (NCBI taxonomy): domain Eukaryota; kingdom Fungi; phylum Basidiomycota; class Agaricomycetes; order Boletales; family Boletaceae; genus Pulchroboletus; species Pulchroboletus neoregius. The sequence continues at coordinate 2,922 of JBBPLM010000436.1, read as the reverse complement.
AAGTTACCCGACATGGTGTTGTCCCTTTGTCGTTTTGTCGGTCATCGTGACTCCCCTCACCTTCGCAGCGCAACATTACTATCGTCCGGAGTCCATTTGCTACTGCTATCGATCTCTGCGTACATCAGTGTCGTCGCCATTGAGCTCTGTCCAGCGTTTGCATTGTCCATTGCGGTCGTCATTCGTTGTGCTATTCATACGCTTCCTCGTGGACACTACCACTACCCAATTTCTGCGATACCTAACCCCCTTCAGCGTGTCCATATGTCTTCATGGTTTTTCCTTTCTTGCATATCCTTGCCCGTTTGTCCACCTTTTTATCCCCTGGCGACATCCCTGTTCATGGCCACGCGTAATACCCTGTGACCATTCTGGTGGGGCCTCGTCACGGAATCTTTTTTGTGACACGTTGTGAAAATGCGTTCGACGAGGTGTACGTTTAGAAAACCCGAATAATCATTCTCATGCCAAATAATGAGCCCAATTGTAAACCAACGGCTTAGCTAGTACTTGCTGTGTGTGACTGGAAGTCGATTCGAACGGTGTCTTACACATACCTGAAATGCTGGACTGGGTCCGTCATGCTCGCACGGCACCACCATTAGGCTGGTGGTGACATTCAAGGGGTCGTCCACCGCAACTTTGGTATAGCGCTCTCGGATGTCTTGATGGGTACTGACACTGAAAGGGCATCGGATAACAATATGTCTCCGACCTCATCGGAGCCGGCGATCGGGGCTTCATTGAAGAAACCAACGAGTCGTGAATGATACAACTTTTCCATGGAGGGTCTGCTCTGACCGTCATAGTAAACCCTCGGAACTCCCAACGCCAGTCATTCAAAGGATCCCGAGACATACAGTGGGCAATCCGCTGTTGCTACCAGAGTTATCTCACCACATCTTGGACTATCTTGACGTGCCAACTCCAGTGGAAGCAGGAACAGAACATCTCATCAGGGTCCGCGAAGCTTCCGGGTCGTGCGATCTCAGAACCTCGATCCCCTTTGGCGAGTGCCTCTCATCTGATGGTTGACGCAAGTACCCGCGGCGAATATAGACAGGGAAAAGGGGAAATGAGTAACGTTTCTTCTTTGAACATCCTCCCTGACATTGGTAGACGCTACCCCTCTCCCCTTTGATGGGCCATCATTCATTGGTATGCTGTCTGTGTCAGGGAGCTCCACGTATTGGCCGCGGCGGGAGTCGTCTCTTCTTTTGATCTTTTGCAACGCATGCGTGGATTAACTCCCGCCCCTAAGGTACTCGTTTCCCTGCTCAGCAGCCATTCGAAGCGATTTCCGCTCCCCATCCCGAACCTCAGGGCCCTCAGGCAGAGGTTCGGTCCCGGCGCGTATTTCGATGAAACAGGTTTGCATGCTATGGATGTTCTTGCTAACTCCGCACTTCACCCCGCCAAGATTGAAAGTTTCACGATTTTCGCCGCCCCTCCCTCTTTGAATACACCGCCCTTGAACTTTCAACGTTCTCGTTGTGATGCTCGATCACAGCTGGAATAAATTGGCATCACACCTGCTGACATGCCGTTTCCCGACGTCGAAATATTGAATCCTGATTTTCTTACCATTCATCAGCAAATGCTTCGTACTGCTGTGTTCGAGTTCCATTCCAAGGGCGAACGCCCCGTGGTCGTTCAGCCCAAATACACTCCCGCTTCACTGCGCTGGCCACCTCAACGTATATGTTCCCTCCAGTCGATTCACTTTTCATTTTATCGTAATTGTCTTCATGTGCATCTCACGGTACGTGGAAGCCCACGCCGATTTGGAGGATGTACTTGAGAGTTGACTACATTGGTTTGCAGTTGGCCATCGTTCCGACAAGATTGCAGATTTAGAGGGTGACCTTGGGCGTCGACCGAGCATGCCACTTGTGCGGGTTGCTCGCCCTCATCGCCGCTCACTCAAACTTTCTTGTCTTGGATCCCAGATCATATCTGCCGAGTTGCTGATTGTAACTCCATGCGCCCGACGGAACAAAACAGATGCGGCCTAGCTACCGCTTCTGAGGCATTCCTGACCATATCCGGGTTAATGATTACTTTGTCACCTTACGGATATTCCTGGGAACTCAAGCACGGCTTTCCAGTTTTCGCGTACAAACGCTTGCACCTTTCCAAACAGTAAGGCTATCCTTCCACTATGAGTTCCCCCCCCAACGTGCTCATCTTTACATACCCAGAGTATGGTCAAGCCAGCGTGTGCCTCGCAACCTCATACGAACTCGCTCTTGCAGGCGTGAACGTCCACATCGCGTCTTTCGCATCTCTCGGCACCCGCATCTCGCGCCTTCAAGAGCTCATCGTCCGCAACACCTCCCATTCCAGCGGTAATCCCACAGGCTCTGTTAACTTCCGTGAATGCAAGGGCTTCACGCCGTGGGATGAAGCCGTCACAAAGCATGGTGTAACCGTTGCTACCCTCCGGCATCCCCATAGTCTGTCGGGCGCTTTGGAAAGTTACTCGAAGATTAATGTTCTGATGCATCCCTGGGGTCAGGAGGAATACCTCGCAGCCATCGAGAGCTGTAAGGAGATCATCACGACCATCAAACCAAACATGGTCGTGACAGATACGATATTCTATCCTGCGATGGACGCCTGCGACCTCTTGGACCAAAAGTTCATGGTCATACTGCCGAATTCTATCATGGAAGTCGCGTCGAGAGTGCAACCCAATTTAACGGTGTTTTGGAAATATCCGGTGTACGTCGTGGATTTCGTCTTTGGCTTTTTCAGGTTAACTCATATTCATCCTCGCTTAGCCTATCGTCAGGATTTTCATTTCCTCTCAAGTGGTGGCAGATTCCCCTCAACATTTACCTCAACATTCGACTCATTATGTATATGATGACTTCGGCAAACCTCAAACAACTCCAAGCCTTGCGTAGTTCCCTTGGGATC
>JBBPLM010000434.1:0-16319 GCA_038089795.1 Pulchroboletus neoregius | reverse complement strand
AGGGGGGCCCTCAGTGACAGAATGGTCACCAAAGGTCAAGAGGGTTCAAGAACAAGCTGCCTACTCAAAGTGCAGGCAGAGACTTGTAAGGTTTGAGCGAGGGTGCAAGGAAAGGTAAATGGATTGCTAGGACTCTAGAAGATACAAGTAAGAAGGAGTACTAGCTTAAGGGTGAAGGTCCTCATCTAGAGGCCTTATATACCTGGTCCCTTGGTGGAGGGCAGGCTCAGGAGTACCTAATTGAGTAGCTAGGTAGAAAGTGAGAGAACAAAGTGTAGTAAGCAAGAATGAGTCATCAAGTGGTGGACTCAACTATGAAGGAGTAATCTCAATGACTAAGTGGGTGAGTAATTGTGCAATAAAGATGGGCAATTAGGAATATGGGATGAGTCATTGATGAAAGGAAAAGGTAGTCCAAAAATAAAGAGAAAAGTGTATGCATGAAGGGAGAAATGTAACATTACCCCTGTACTAACCCTGAAACTCTGGAGAAGGACAAGATAAGAACATGTCAGTCAGAAGTTCCTGTAAGAGGGGGAGCCAGTGATGTTGGTGTTACCATCTGTGCCCCATGCTTCATTGTCATAGTCCGAGTCCACGAGAGTGAACCAGTTGGGAGAGAGCAAGCGGGAGTCATGAGTGCAGGTATGCCAATTCCCTCTAGGAGATCGAGCATTTGTGGGGATCATGCGTAAGGAGTGGAGGATGACAGGTGAGCTGTCCAACAATGAGGAAGAGGGTGATGGTGATGGTGGGTGAAACAAACCAACAAACGAGGATGAAACTCGTTGAGTCAAAGTAGGAATCACTAGTGTAAAAAGGTGGAGGATAACTAAGAGTCTATCTTGCTTAGTCCTCGATGATGGGAGAAGACCAAGAGAACTTGACTGAGTTCTCTGGCTGGCGCTTTGGGCCTTATATACTACTACAGTGTATGTACCTATTTGTACCAGATCCACCAATACATGCCACACAAGGTTATAGTACTTTAGGGCAGGTGACAGCGGAGATTAAGAACACGAGTCAAGGGTGAGGCAAACATGAGGCACGCATAGCCATGCAATGGAAGCACGCGGAGATGAAATCCATGAGGCCAATGTGAGGCCATCAAATGGAAGAGAAGAAAAGAAGATGGTACTGCCCTGCACAGGATGGAAGCAAGGGTTGTGACCACAGGTCATGTGATCAGAAAAAATAAGGGAGAAAGATAAGATCAAACAGTGTCTGTGCGCTTACATTAGCGCTGCACGAAGAAAATGTCTAAGTCCGAAAGATGGTCAAATGCAACTGGGAAAAGTGGAGAAAAGATAGAAGAAGGGTGGGAAAAAGATGCTGTCTGTAACAGTGGGGGCATTCATAGTATGGGCAGTTAGCCTGAAGGTGCCCCAAGCAGTGGCACTGATAGCAGGTCTTGCAGTAGTGAGGGTGGTCAGCTTGCAAGGGGGTGTTGGTGAACTTGCCATCTAGGGTCCCTCTTGTGCTTATCTCATACATTAACTCTGTCCTGCGGAGCACTCGTTCTGCATCAGAGGAGAAGGGTGAGGGTGAAGGATATGGCATGTTGGCATGGGTGGGGATTGCTTGCAACTCTCTGAGGTATCGGTCCATGTCCTCAATGATTTCTGGCATGCCAAGCTGGAACATGGTGAGGGCGAGGTTCTCATTCATTTGCCGTTGGATGGAGCAGATGAGGGAGAGGCATTGAACAACACTCTCTTCTGTGGTGGTGAGGGTGAGGAGGTTCCTGAGATGTTGGTTTTGCAGGTTGGTGTGATAGAGAGCCCACAGAGGGGAGTCCATGTCTAGGTAACTGCCAACAGGGACAGCCAGGCATGGGTCACGGAGGCGGGAGGACATGGTGTTGATGGTGATGGGGGGTGGGGAGTCTGAGTGCAGGGGGTGGGTGTAGATGGGGACGTCCACTGATAAGATGGAACTGGGAGTAGCTGGGCCAGGGAGGGTAAAAGAAGGGGAAGAAGAAATTCTATTAACTAAAGGCATACAAGAAAGGAGGGAAGGAATAGCTATCATAGAGGAGGGAACAGGGGCTGGAATAGAAACAGGGGCAGGGGAAGAGTTGGGTGGTTGTACTTGATGGCCATTGCATAGGAGTATTAATGAGAAGAAGAGGATGATGGGAAAAAGGTCAAGGGGTGAAGTTCTTTATACTCCTTGAGAGTGGACTTTGCATGTTTCAGGTCCTGCTCAGGGACCCAAGAATCTTCTTCAGCAGAATAACCCTTCCATCGGATCAGGAACATGTGGGATGATGGGGCGCCACAGTGGCATAGAATCTTCTCAATCTCATACTCTTCTTCGCCTTCAATAAGGTCAGGTGGTGGAGCTGGGAAGTTGGGATTGTGTATGTTATTTTCATGATAGGATGATAAGAGGGAAGTGTAACAACCCAAATAATGACAAGGACACGTAGTCCAAGTCACTACTTAAGAAGTTGGAAAGAGGGAACGTATACCCAAATCTTATGCTCCAACCTGTATGATGGGGAAAGAACAAGAGAACTTGGATAAGTTCCTTGTCCGCCGCTTCGGGCTTTAAATACTACTACTCTATGATGACATGTTTGTATCTGATCTACAGATACTTAGATATAACAGTATATAGTAGTTAAGGGGAGGCATAAAGTGGGGATTAAGGAGGCTGTGGCCCATGAGTCAACCATGAGGCCAAGCAGAGGTAATCGTGGGAATAATGGAAGGAGAGAAGAGAAGCATAACGGTAATTAAAGAGAAGGGAACATAGCCTCTGCCATGAGGTACAATGGGATCGGGAAGGCGTGGATGACAGAGGGGAAGATCCGGGGAAGATCCTGAATTGCGAAAGGGGATGGATCACATGACCGTACAGTCATAGGTCATGTGACCTGAAAAGGAAGGTAAACATAAAGTGAGAAGGGATAAGTCCATGAAAGTGAAGTAGAAGGGAAGGAAAAAGAGAAAGTCTAGGTGAAAATGTCACGTGAGACATTAAACTGTAACAGGAAGTGTGGACGACTGGGTGGATCTTCCAGGTCTTGGGTAGGCAGAGATGGTAGGTAATCAGAGATAAGACCTTGGTGATGGCAAAGGGGCCTTCTCTCTTCGGGGCGAACTTGGGGTTGGTAACAGAGCATTTTAGGTTTTTGGCTTCTAGCTACACTTTGTCTCCCTTCTCAAAAGGTTTGAAGCCTTGGCAGTTTCTGGATGACATGACTTGGAAGGCAAGTTCATGTGAAGCGAGGGCTTCGTCACAAGCGGCATTTATGGATTTTAGGCAGGTTTCTACAGCAAGGATAGAAGTTTCAGAAATGACTGGGAAGGGTGCAGGGTTTATATTCCATCATGAGATAGAATGGTGATTGGTTGGTGACAGAGTGGGGGTGGTGATTGTGTGTGAATTCAGCGTGAGGGATTTTGTCAGCCCAAGAAGCAGGGTTGGATCTGCAGAAGATCTGTAGGTAGGTTTTGACTTCCTGGTTCACACGCTCAGTCTCTCCATTGGTTTGGGGGTGATAGGCAGTGGAGAGGGAGAGGTTGTAGTTGAGGAGTCTGCCTAGTTCTTTGGCGAAGGCAGAGGCAAATTGTAGGCCTTGATTAGAGATGATTTTGTCATAGAGACCGAAACAAAGGTAGACCTTGTAGAAAAAGAGGGTGGCAATCCCCTTGGTGGTGACAGTTTTTTTGGTAGGGCAAAGAATTACCCCCTTCATAAGCCCATGGTCAACCACAACCAAAAGGGAATCAAAGCCTGACGAGGGAGGGAGATTGGTGATGAGGTTACAGGAGATCTGCTGGAATGGGCGAGATGTGAGGGATTTGATGGGAGTGAGAGGGGGAATGGTGGGGTGGGTGTTGGATTTGTTCTGCTGGCAGGTGGCACATCCCTTGACATAGCATCAGACATACTGGGCTAGGCCAGGCCACCAAAATTCAGCAGCAACGAGTTGACGGGTTTTGAGGTAACTTGGGTGTCCAGCAGTTTCATGGTCATGGCATTGCTGGACAATGGAATGGTGGAGGGAGTCATCTGGTGGAATGTAGGCACATCCTTTGTAGGTAAGGACACCCTCAGAGACCTGCCAGTCAGACAGGCGGGAGTGGAATGCAGCGGAAATGGATGGTTCAAGGGAGGACTGGAGGTATTGTAGGATGAGGGGGTCAGTGGCAGATGCAGATGCAGAGGAGATGTGAGAGTGGAGGGTGGCATCTATGAGGTTCACAAAGAGAGAATCTAGGAGTAGGACAGTCTCGGTGTTGTCTGATTCATCGGGGTGGATGTTATGAATGATAACATTTATTACAGACTTATCATACACTTTCTCTTTTCTTTTATCTTATCTTATCACCCTTCATAACTTACACATTCCCCTTTCTTTTCAGGTCACATGACCTCGTGACTGACAGGTCATGTGCACCTAACCCCTATACAATCTTGGGCTTAACCCTGGATCTTCCCCTATGCTGCACAAGTCTCCCCGATCCCTCATCTTACCTCACAGTGCAGGCTATGCCTTCCATTCCTTTTCATTCCCCTATATGTCAATATTTATATCTTAGATCCTCTCCACCCCCTATCTCACAATAAGGGCTTCTGATTCATTACTGCTTGGCCTCACCTTGGCCTTGCACTCATAATTACTTATGCCTTCTCCTATCTATACTTTTATGCCAGTACTATCATAGATCGGTAGTACATACATGTAACCAGTAGATTAGTATTTCAAGGCCTAAGAGCTGGGCAAGGAACTCATTCAAGTTCTCTTGTTCTTTTCCCATCATGTAAGTTGGAGCACTAAGACTGGGTCACTTTCCCTTCCTCCAGCTTAGACAGTGGCTTGGGCATACCTTGCCCTCATCATTGTTTGGGTTGTTACAGTGGAGGTCCAAGCGATGGGACAACGCACCTGGTCCTGCAAGGAGTTTGCCTGGGACATGGACAATTTTCAGGTTGAAGTCAGCCAAGTCAAGGAGCCACCTGGCCTGTCATCTGTTCAGCTTCTGGGCTTGGCGGATGTAGGTCAGGTTCTTGTGATTGGTGAAAACCTGTACCGGGAAGGGGGAGCCATGGAGGTAGTGCCACCATGATTTTAGGACACAGATGATTGCGAGGAGTTCTCTGTCATAAACATCATAGTTCCGTCCCAAGGGGATAAATGACTGGGAGAGATACAAGCAGGGATGCCAGTCACCATTTGAGTCAGTTTGAAGGAGGATGGCGAATGGCTTGGCAAAATCAGGGAGTTGGAAGATTGGTTTGGACAGGAATAGTTGTTTTAGATTGTTAAAGGATGCTTGGGCTTCTGCGGTCCATTCCCAGCGGTGGTTTTTCTTGGTGAGGTCAAGAAGGGGGCGAGCGACAGTGGAGTAGTCGGGGATGAAACAGCAGTAGAAATTGGTGAAACCAAGGAAGGAGCATACCTCCTTGACTTTGGTGGAAGTGGGCCAGCTGGCAATTCCGTCAAGCTTCACAGGATTCATAGCTAGCTGTCCTGGTTTGACTATCATATCAAGGTATTCAACTTCAGATGAGGCGAACTGGCATTTCTCCAGCTTCAGGTGAAGGTCCAACTCCTCCATCCATCGCAGTACTTGGCAGGTTCTTTGGGTGTGAGTGGTTTTGTCCAGGGAGAAGATAAGGAGGTCGTCCATATAGATGATGAGCCATCCTTTGGCAATCATGTCTCTGAAGGAGTCATTCATGAAGTGTTGGAATGTGGCAGGGGAGTTGTTTAGACCAATGAACATGATGGTGGGTTCAAACAGCCCCTTGTGGGTGATGAAGGCTGCTTTCCACTGGTGTCCATCTTTGATATGGATATTGTTGTACCCCCATCAGACATCAAATTTGATGAAGTGTTTGGCATCCTTGAGCTTGTCAACGAGGTCAGAGATGAGGGGGAGGGGGTATGCATCTCGGATGGTGTGTTTGTTTAAGTAGTGATAGTCCTGGCAGGGGCGGAGTTTTCCATCCTTCTTTTTGATGAAGAAGAAGGGGGAAGCTTGGGGGGAGTTGGAGGGGCAGATTTTTCCAGAGGCGAGGTTCTCCTCGAGGAAGTCTTTGGTCACTTTTCTCTCTTCAGGAGATAGCAGGTAGATTTGTCCAATCTTGGGAACAAAGGATTCATCAAGGTTGATTTAGTGATCATAAGGTCGGGATGGGGGAACATGGTCAGTGGCTTCCTTGGAGAAGACTCCTGCAAACTTGGAGAATTCCTTGGGGAGGACAACAGGGGGCTTTGCTTTCTCAGCTGCAGCAGCAAGTTCTGTAGCTGTGGTGAGCCTTGCTACAACTGGAGATCCTAGGATGAAGCAGGAGTCTCCACGGATGATCCTGTGGAGGGCATGGTTTCACCTGGCACAGGTGATGTATTGATCCTTGGTTTCATAGTTTAAGAATTCATAGAGCCATTGGTCAGAAACAGCATCCACGTTAATGTGGTGAGGGGTTCGAGGTAGGGGTTTGTGAAAGAAGGTATTGTGACATTCTACATTGGTGGCATGTGTTGAGTAGAGGTCTTTAGATGTCACAAGTTTCGGAGATGGAGATGGTCTGGCGGGACCAGTCAATGGCAGGGTTGGTGACTTGGAGCCAGGGGAGTCCTAGGATGATGTTTTCTCTTCCACAAGACATTACATGGAAGAGATGTTTCTGTGTGATATCCTTAATATTGGTGAAGAGAGTGCAAGTGAAACAGATTTCTCCATTTTTGTTCGAGGTTTGGTCTACATTTTGGACTTTGATGGGGATGCATAGTTTTGTGGTGGGGAGGGAGTGTTTCCTGACAAACTGCCAGTCGATGCAGGAGATGTCTGCACCACTATCAATCAGGGCGTGAGTGTCAATGACTTTCAACGTGTGTGATGGGATAATGAGTTGTGAGGGGATTCTCATTGCCTTTGGGGTGCAAGATACTACTACAGGAGTGCACATTACTGAGGGGGAACTTTGTGTCAAACAAAGCCCCCGTTTCAAAAATCCTGGTCTTCAGAAGAGAAGGCCACCCTAGCTACTCCTTCTGCTTCGTCATCATTTACCTCCTGGAGGCGGGGCAGCTCTTCTTCCTTGGTGACTTGTTGGATGTGGGGTTTGGGGGTGAAGGTGAAGGTGAAGGGGAAGGTGGGACAATTGGTGCTGTTGTGTCCTGGCTTTCGGCATCAGAAGCAAAGATCCTTTTTGAAGCATAGCTCTCGTTCCTCTTGGGTGAGCTTCCTGATGCATATGGCATTGATGTCCATGGTGTTTGGATCCCTAGTTTTCCCAACAGGGGTGGAGGGAAGGTAGGGATGTGCAGAAGAGGAGGTGGTGGTGGTGGTGGTGGTGGTGGTGGTGGTCTATGGTCTTTGCCTCAACATGAGGCTACTTGGTTGGATCAGTTTTATTGGGCTTGGAACCTTTCTGCTTTGATGTACCAATCATCAATGGTGGTGGGGACAGTGTCCATGGAGTAGATGTGGTGCATGAGTGCTGGGTTGAGCTCCTCAGAGAAGAGGCAGGTGAGAACGGTGTGGTCGGCGATTCCACTGAGATGTACAGCAACCTTGAATTCATTGATATACCCAAGTACATTGTCTTTGTGTTGGACAAGGGATTGCAGAGTGGCAAGGGCTCTTCCCTTGAGATCCATGGTGAGGAACGTGGTTTTAAGGGAGGTGATGAAGTTGGGGAAGGTCCTGAACTTCTGGTTGGTGATGGCATTGTTGGTAAAAGCAGTTGCCCATCCAAGGGTGGATTCTTTCTTCATAAAGGATAGGGCAAAGGCGATCTTCTTCTGATCGGTGTCACAGGTGGAATCATTGACGAGGAGGTATAGTTGGATCAACTGGATCCAGGCTTGGAATGTTTCTTCCTTGCCATTGTAGTCCTCAGGGGTGCCGAGGCGGAGTTCCTTTGTAGAGGAAGACATGGGTGGGTTTGATGGTGGGGGTGGTCTGGGTGTGGCTGGTGGGGCAGAGGCAGGGTTCTTAGGTGGATGAGGTTGGTTCTGGTGGGGGTTAGCCCACGGGGACACTGGGTTTGAAATGGTGGGAGAGGGCCTGCGACAAGGGCAGCCCTTAGAGAGAAGCTAGTTCTTTTGTTACGCTTGGGCCCAGGTAGGACAGCAAGCATAGCCTTCTAGTCAAAATCAGGGGGTGAGGTGGTCCTAGCCAGAGAGCTTCTGGACAAGGCAAGACATTTGTAGTAATGTCAAGGGGGTCTTTGGTGACAGAATGGTCGCCAAAGGTCAAGGGGGTCAAGGACAAGCTGCCTGCTCAAAGTGCAGGCAGAGACTTGTAAGATTCAAGCGAGGATGTGAGGAATGACAAATGGATTGCTAGGACTCTTGTAAGATACAAGTAAGAAGGAGAACTAGCTTAAAGGTGAAGGTCCTCGTCTAGAGGCCTTATATACCTAGTCCCTTGGTTTAGGGCAGGCTCGGGAGTACCTAATGGAGTAACTAGGTGGAATGTGAGAGAACAAGATGCAGTAAGCAAGAACAAGTCATCAAGTGGTGAACTTGGTTGGAAGGCTATGGTGGAGTAATCTTGATGACTAAGTAGGTGAGTAATTGTGTGATAAAGATGGACAATTAGTGAAGTGGGACAAGTCATTGATGAAAAAAAAGGTAGTCCGAGACAAAAGATAAAGACATAGGAAGGAAATGTAACAAGACCCCTGACTAGGACCACCTTGCCCCCTTAGTCTTGACTCAAAGGCTATGCTTGTTGCCCTACCTGGACCAAAGTGTAACACTGTCAAAAAAATTGCTCACAAAGTAAGAGAACTAGAGCTTGATTGTTACAAGCTGGACTGGAGTGAAAATGAAACTGTTTGACTAATGGTGGACATGCTGGCAGTTGGAGAGCAGAAGCTGAGGTCATCAACTCTTACAACATTCAATTGAAAGGTGAAGAGGATGATGGATGGTAATGTGTTTGAAGTTGAGGAGGATGAGATCAACTTTGCCTCACCAGATGACACATGTTCTACAGAATAGAGCTTTTACAAATCTGAAAACAGGTTTATGTGACAAGGTTACATGGCTGCTGAGAAGCTCTCAGGCGTCTGTACAGTAATGAATCTGAATTCCTTTGATTTTTTTGCTGGTTGGAGATTGCCCAACTTGTATGCACCTGTTACGCGAAGCATGTACAATAAGGTCTCTTACTAGACAGACTGTGTTCTGGCAATGCTCACAAAGAGACTGACGTCAGACGAGCAATTGTTTAGAGATTGATGAGGATGACAAGGGATGAAGCAGGGATGCTTCCAAGGGAATAGACTTAGAGGAGACTCGAGGGATTGAGACTTAACGTTACGCTTGTATTGAGTAGATCAAGAATGAGGAATACAAGGTAAAGAGACACTTTATATACTGTGGACTAATGCACACAGACCAAGGAGTAAAAGGTAAGAAAGGAAATGGAAAGAAGTTAACAGAATGTGATGGAAATGGGAAACACTGACCGGTGTGAGAGAACTGGTGGAGGAGAGGGTAAGTCCGATGGTAAACAAACTAAAGGGGAGATTGAAACAACCAATCAACCGAGGATGAAACTTAGGGAATCAGATGAAGTATGACTAGTTAAGAAGGGATGGAAAGTGTAGCTATTGTGTCTATCTTGCTTGGCCCTCAATGATGGAAAAGACCAAGAGAACTTGACTGAGTTCTCTGGTCAGCTTTTTGGCCTTTATATACTACCTAGGGGTGTGTACATGTTTGTACCAGATCTACCAATACACTACCCTACAAGGCTATAGTACTTTAGGGCAAGCCAGAGTGGAAATGAAAAAGGTGTGGCACACATAGCCATACAATGGAAGCACGACAGAAATAAAAAGGGTGAGGCCAACATGAGGCCATCAAATGGAAGAGAAGAAAGGAGGCTGGCACTGCCCTGCACAGGATGGAGATGAATGTGGGAAGATGGAAGCTGTACAGGGACCTAGACCCAAGGGTTGTGACTGCAGGTCACATGATCAGAAAAGATAAGGAAAGAAAGATAAGATTGAATCAGTGTCTGTGCACTTATGTTAGTGCTGCATGAAAGAAACGTTGAAGTCCAAAAGGTGGTCAAATGCAACCAGGAAAAGAGGAAAAAGAAGGAGAAAAGCGGGGGAAAAGATACCATCCATAACAGAGATAAGAAGATGGAGTTATGTACGATAGGGAGAAAGCTATTGTCTGATGAAGTACTACCTCTCCAATTGTTGCAACATGAAAAGAAGGAGATGAGAATAATATGTGGGAATGAAAATTGTAACAGCACCATATTTGGGATGGGGGGATGGCCAATCAGAAGTATTTCAAGTCTTGAGGCTTTGCTTGAATCGAGTGATTATTTCAAAGATTTCAAGGCCATATTCATTTGCCCACTTGTTGGTCTCTTCCAAGAGTGTGACAAAGTCTTGTAATGTAGGCATTCTTGCAAAAGGTGTCCTGCAGATGAGTTTGAGACTGCCATCAGTAAGGAACCATGAGGCTGGGAAGTGAAACACACCAACAATATGAGGATGAAACTTGTAAGAGTCAGAAGTGGAATCACTAAGTAAAGGGATGGAAGGGAACTACAAGTCTATCTTGCTAGGTCCTCGATGGTGGAAGAAGACCAAGAGAACTTGACTGAAGTTCTCTGGCTGGTGCTTTGGCCTTTATATACAACCTAGGTATGTACATCTATTTGTACTGGATCTACCGATATGATGCTACAAATGGGTAAAGTACTTTAGGGCAGACACCAATGGAGATTACAACAGCAAGGTAACCATGAGGTTCGCATAGCCATGCAATGGAACTGTGCGGACATGAATTCCATGAGGCCAAGGTGAGGCCATCAAATGGAAGAGAAGAAAAGAAGCGGTACTACCTTGCACAGAACGGAGATGAACATGAGAAGAAGAAGACTGTGCAAGGGCTAGACCAAAGGGTCGTGACTCTAGGTCACGTGATTGAAAAAGATAAGAAAAGGGAGATAAGATCGAACAGTGTCTGTGTGCTTAGGTAAGCACTGCACTAAGGAAACGTCTAAGTCCAAATTGTTGGTCAACGTTTGACTATGAAGGCGGGAAAAAGGATACCGTCTGTAACAGGAAGAAGGCATTCTGTTCCCAAACTTGCTCCTGCCAATCTACAAGTAGGTCAAGAAGTGCCTGTCATTCATCTACTGGACGCATTTGATTTGATTTGCATTTTCTTGGTTTGGAGTTGGAGTTGGAGTAATTGGGAGATATAACACCAGTCCAAAGTTGACCATGGAAGAATTGAGTGAGATCAAAGTTGGTGTTGTGATGGCAATCACAACACCAGAGGCCAGTAAACTCTAAAGCTAGCATCTATTTTAGAGGGAATGTGTGCTCAAAAGGGACTTTATCTTGTGATGACTTGCTCCCAAGGTATCTTGCAAAGAACTCATAAAGGCAGGTTTTCAATTGAGCATATTGTATTGAGGCTATGCTTGTTCAATCTTGCTTTGATGAGTTTCTCTTGAGATTGCCAGCATAAGGTTCATCAGGATCCAGTCAATTGAGGGTATCTGATGGAAGATCCAGTGCAAACAGCTCAACCATCATAAGGAATAACCTACTTGAGTTGGGATCATGAGCTGCACAGCCGGCTCATTGCACTAGCTTGGCCATATTCTTGCAAAGTCTGTATTGAATGGCAATATGCACACTGTTACGTGAAGCGTATACAACGAGGTCTCTTACTGTAACAACCCAAATAATGACGAGGGCAACGTATGCCCAAGCCACTACTTAAGCTGGAGAGAGGGAAAGTGACCCAAGCTTTACTGCTCCAACCCACATGATGGGGAAAATGCAAGGAGAACTCAAATGAGTTCCTTGTCTGCCGCTCCGGGCTTTAAATACTACTACCCTATGTGTACATGTTGTGGTACGATCTATGATACCACTACAGATACAGCTATAGTAAGTTAAGGGTAGGTAGAGGCAGTAATTAATGAGGCTATGGCCCATGAGAATAACATGAGGCCAAGCAGGGATGATCGTGGGTAGAATGGAAGGGTAACGGTAATTAAATAGGAAGAAAAGAGAGAAATGGAAGACATAACCCTGACCGCGAGGTACAATGAGATACGTGAAGGCATATGCAGTAAGGGGGAAGATCCAGGAAAAATCCCAACCAGGGGAAGATTCAGAGATTGCGAAGGGGGATATCATGTGACTGGCCAGTCAACCCGGTCACATGATCAAGGAAAGGGGTAAGATGTATTGCAAGAAGGGGGATAAGTCTGCAAAGGAAACGTTAAAGTAAAAGAAGAGGGAAAAGCATAGAAAAGAGTCACATGAATGTTACATCTGTAACACTTACTAGACAGACTGTGCTCTGGCGATGCTCACGAAGAGACCGATGTCAAATGAGCAATCATTCAGAGAGTGACGAGGATGACGAGGAGTGACGCTGTGGAAAGCTTCCTAAGGATAGACTCAAGGGGACTCAAGGGATTGAGACTTAAATGTACGCTTGTATTGTGTAGATCAAGAATGAAGAATACAAAGGGTAACTACAGGTTTATATACGCAGGACCAGTGCACACAGACCAAGGGGAAGAGATAAAAGAGGAAGGGGAAAGAATACTATGGAATGCGGTGGAAACGGGGGACACACACCAATGTGAGAAAACCGGTGGAGGAGAAGGTAAGTCCAAGATAAGAGAACTAAAGGTGAGATAAGAAAATGGAGTTATAACCTGTGAGAAGAAGGAAGCTATTGTTCAACGTGGTGCGGCCTCTCCAATTGTAGCAATAGGAGAAGAAAGAGATAAGGAGTATTTGAGGAAAGGGAATGAAAATTGTAACACACACCTTGTATATTGAGCCCCTGCCAGTGTTTAACAGACTTAGTTTTACCAATTTGTTACTCATTTTGTCTTACCATGGCAGCCCTTGCTGTCACATGGAAGATCTGACAGGTTTCATCAGGCTGGGAGAAATCTTCAAATGTTTGCTGAAGATACCCTATCAACATATCAGAATGGTAGTGTTCAACAATACCCTGATTTTGGAGAGAGTTTGGAAGGTGAGAGTTGATAAATATGGCTGCTTCGGTTGCATCTTGCTTTGAATCATGGAAAACAAGCATTTTTGAAATAAGCATTGATGGTGTTACACCTGGCCCTTGGTGGGGATGGACGTAGACTTAGAAGGGTCAAAGGTTCTAGTTGGTGGAGGTTCTCCAACAACAAAGACGACTGGAGGCTTTCCAGTGACGAGATTCTACCAGGGGGTAGAGCCAAGGTTTTGAGTAGCACAGCGGCTACTGATAAACCAACAAGACTGGGAACGAAACCCAGGGAGTTAGATGAAGTACTACTAGGAAGAGACTTGGGATGAAGGAGGATACTACTGTGTCTATCTTGCTTAGCACTCCCTGATGATGGGGAACACCAAGAGAACTTGACTGAAGTTCTCTGGCGGGCTCTTGGGTCTTATATACTACCTAGGGGTATGTACATGTTTGTACTGGATCTACCGATATAGTGCTACATAATGGTAAAGTGCTTTAGGGCAGGCATAGGCAGAGATTAACTACATGAGGCTGGCACTGCCATGGAATGGAAGCATGATGGAAATGAAAAGGGTGAGGCCAACATGAGGCATTACAATGGAAGAAAAGAAAAGAAGTGACACTGCCCTGCACAGGATGGAGATGAATGTGGGAAGAAGAAGCTGTGCAGGGGCCTAGGTCAAAGGGATGTGTCTGTTAATCACGTGATGTAGGAAGGTGAGATAAGATATAGTGGCTCAAAAAACTGTCTGCATGTTTGTGTACCATTCGCCTCACCCATGCCCGACTCTGTCCTACCAATTCTCCCCCTGTCTATGCAGCAGCAATGCAGACAGCCATCTCCAAAGCAAGGGCCTCCATCCTCAACCTCATCCATGAAAAGGGATTTTCATACATCATCAATGACCTCCCCAGGATGGCAATCTCGCCCATCCTCTCCCCTCTCCTTCAGGGAATGTCGGAAGTAGACAGATGTCTCTATTTCAACAACGTAGCAGTTCCCAACCCTCCACTACAGTCCTCTGCCCCATCACCAGCCATCCCCATTCCTGTTATGCTTGTAGTGTAAGTCCTAGTCTCAAAGTGTACACTCAAGAGGAGTACAAAGACTCTGAGAGACAGGGGCAGGTCTCACTTCCTAAGTTCACACACAAACAAGTGGATGGACTAGAAAGTACACTGGATTGCATAGAACTAGCTAAGGAATAAAAGTACATGAGAAGGCTTTTATATACTGTAGGGAATAGTGCACAGACCATGCTGTGCAGACAGTACTAAAGCTAAGGTGTCCATAAATGGGTGAGTGGGAACACGAGGCTCAGGTCCAGGAGAGAGCTGCCTAGAAGTGGAATAGCGCCCAATCGGGAATGAGTCATAGATAAGACAAATCAAAGCAAGTCACATGGGTGACCATGTGACGTTGTGTGCATATATTGAAGGTGAAATGATGAGTCCGTAGGGTCAAGAAGAAAGGAAAGGAAGAACCAATGCCCCCACCACCTACTGATAGGGAGGACACCCCTTCCATGGTTGTAAACTCCAGAACACCACCAGTCAGAGCAGCCTCTGAGTAATCCTCTTCCTCCCTTTTGTCCTATCAGTCAGTCCCTGCTCAGGTCCCATCACCACATGTAGCCACCCCCTCCAACCCATGCTGCCTTTGTCATTCCAGACAGACTATCTTTCAGGGAGGACTCATCACCCAGAACACCAGAAGTCTCAACATGCAAGGAGCAAGGATAGTTAGGGCTATCATCTCGGATGCAGAAGCGATGGCAGCAGCTGCCAACACAGCAGGAATCAGAGAGGACCCCATCAATGTGATGCCCCCACTGACAACAATCCCCCACCTCATCATCCTACCCCAAGACCAATCCATGGGCCCAATCTCCCTTGCTTTCAATGTTGGTCTCGAGACCACATCCAAAAGAATTGTCCCGCCTATCATTGCCCCTACTGCAACAGAACAGCACCAGGTCACAATCAAAATGTCTGCCCAGAATGAGAGTGTGGGTTGTGTTGGGAGAAAGGACATATTGTCGCCAATTGCCTCTTTGACAACGACTGGGATGACAACAACATCATTGAAAACAAGGGGCATGCAAGGGACTGAGTTGGTGACTCAGCAACAAAGGGGGTAATGTTATGGTTTTTCCCTCATTTTCTCCTTTTGGTTAGAAGGGAAAAACCTTAAACTCTGTTATCCTTCCAAGAAACTTGCCCCCAGAAGAGAGGGACCATTCGAAATTGCCCAAGTCATCTCCCCTGTGGTGTATAAACTCCAACTCCCACCAACTTGGAAGATACATGATGTCTTCCACGCTTCCCTCTTATCATCCTATCGGGAAACACAGGAACATGGGCTGAACTTCTCCAACCCTCCACCAGATCTGATTGGAGAAGAAGAAGAGTACGAGATAGACAAAATCCTCTCACACCATGGAACACGAGGATGGAGGCAATACCTAGTATCCTGGAAAGGATATTCCACAGCAGAAAATATGTGGGAACCAGAAGGGAACTTACTACATGTACAAACACTGTTGAAAGCTTATAAGCTTCAATGCCCCCAAGACTTCTCCCCATCAACTTGAACTTCTACCACCATATCCATCCCCACTGTCCCTGTTGGAACTCTCAACTGTCCCCCCATCTATGCCTACCATCTTCCCCTTGCCCAACGAAGGATTCTCTTCATATTGCTATTACAAAACCCCGTTGCTACAATGATGATAGAAAGACATGGAGGGTTCATCAACCCTACCATGATAGGGTTATGGCACCTCTTCCACATATTAGTCTGTGCTAACCACTTATTTTCACCCTAACATATGAATGTATAGAATGTAGTTGAAACAAACCAACACCGAGGACAAAACTCGGGAGTCAGAGGAGTAACACTAGGTAGAAAAGGTGATGAAAGGACAAGGAGTCTATCTTGCTTGAGGTCTCTCGATGATGGTGAAAGACCAAGAGAACTTGACTGAAGTTCTCTGGCTGGCGCTTTGGCCTTTATATACTACCTAGGTATGTACATCTGTTTGTACCGGATCTACCGATACGATGCTACAAACGGGTAAAGTACTTTAGGGCAGGTACCAGCGGAGATTACTACAGCAAGGTAACCATGAGGTGTGCACTGCCATGCAATGGAAGCACACGGACATGAATTCCATGAGGCCAAGGTGCGGCCATCAAATGGAAGAGAAGAAAAGAAGGGCACTGCCCTGCACAGGACGGAGATGAACATGGGAAAGTGAAACCTGTGCAGGGACCTAGACCAAAGGGTTGTGACTCTAGGTCACGTGATTGAAAA
>JBBPLM010000423.1:0-16642 GCA_038089795.1 Pulchroboletus neoregius | reverse complement strand
AAAAAAAAAAGGAAAAAGACAGGAAAAAGGATACCATTCATAACAGACTGTAGTGGCAGGTTGGGGATGGCAACATTGTTAAAATAGAGATGTTTGTTAGTTTCGGACATCCCTTGGAGGAGTGGGGTGGGGATTGGGAAAACTGCCATTCTTGGCAAGTCATTAATAATATAGGCGAAGCCTTCTTCATGGAGACAATCCAGGATGGAGGCACGTGCCTCAGCGATGGCAATTTGCATGGCTCCCACATAGACAGGAGGTGCATCAGTGGGGCAAAGTTGGGCGTGAGTGAGGCGGATGGTATAGTAGGTGCAGAATAGATGACACAACTCAATCATGGTTGGATTTGTGAACCCTCCATGTCTTTCTATTATCATGGTGGCAATGGGGTTCTGTAGTAGAGATGTGAAGAGAATCCTTTGCTAGGAAAGAGGGAGACAGTGGGCATAGACAGGAGGCAGTTGAGAGTTCTGACAGGTACTGTGGGAATGGACATGATAGTAGCAGTTCAAGTTGATGGGGGAAAATCTTGGGGACGTCAAAGTTTATGTGCTTTCAGCAGTGTTTGTGCGTGTTGTAGGTTCCCTTCCAGTTCCCATGTGTTTTCTGCTGCAGAATATCCTTTCCAGGATACTAGGTACTGCCTCCGTCCTTGTGTTCCACGGTGTGAGAGGATTTTGTTGATCTTGTACTCTTCTCCTCTGATCAAATCTGGTGAAGGGTTGGAGAAGTTCGGTCCATGTTCTGGTGTTTCCCTATAGGACGACAAGAGGGAGGCATGGAAGACATCATGTATTTTCCAAGTTGGTGGGAGTCGGAGTTTGTATGCCACAGGGGAGATGACTTGGGCAATTTCAAATGGTCCCTCTCTTCTGGGAGCAAGTTTCCTAGATGGGTAGTGGAGTTTTAGGTTCTTCCCTTCTAGCCAAACTTTATCTCCAGATTTCCATGGGCAGAACTTTGAAGAGATCCATTCTTTCATTGTTTGTTGTGCTTTTTCATGTGCTGCTAGGGCTTCTTTTCTTGCTTCTTCCAATTCTCCCAGGCGTGTTTCTAGAGCAGGGATGAAGGTTTTTCCAATTGGTGGATAAGATCTAGGTTCATGAAACAACCCAACAATTTGGAGAAGAAATCCAAGGAGGTCAAGAAGAAGTTTCTACTAGAGGAAAAGGATGAAGAGTAGCTAAGGTGTCTATCTTGCTTAATGCTCCTTGTGATGGGGGAACACCAAGAGAACTCGACTGGAGTTCTCTGGTGGGCTCTTGGGCCTTATATATGATCTATATATGTACATCTATTTGTACCACATCTACCAATATGGTGCTACAAAAGGGTAAAGTAGTTGAGGGCAGGTAAGGGTGGTAATTAAAAGAAGGAGGCACACATAGCCATGCAATGGAAGCACCACGGAGATGAAAGAGGTGAGGCCAACGTGAGGCTGTGGAATGGAAGGGAAGAAAGAAAGAGAAGAGAAGTGGCACTGCCCTGCATAGGATAGAGATGAACATGAGAAGATGGAAGCTGTGCAGGGGCCTAGGTCAAAGGGTTGTGACCATTAGTCACATGATCGAAAAAGATAAGAAAAAAGAGATAAGATAACTGAGTGTCTGTGCACTTAGATAAGCACTGCATGAGAAATTGTCCAAGTCCAAATGTTGGTCAATTGCAACTGGAAAAAGGATAGAAAAAGGAGGAAAAATAGGGCGAAAGTAAACGTCTGTAACACTACCCCCTTCCTAAAGATCAACTTCCAGGTGATCAAAGGGAGCATTGAAACCATCATATTTGGTCGAAGAGTTGAATTAACAGAAAAGGCGCACAAAATTCAAATAAGCCATGTTGAGATGGCAAGGCGTGTTGGGGTGAGCATGGGTAAAGTTGGAGATCACCTCTTTGGCATGAGAGAGATTGCTCAATGGTTCCCAGGTGCACTCAAAATCATCATAGCCTTTCCAGTGGATTAGGTACTCCAGGCAATGGCCTTTCCATCAGGAGTTACAACACAATCTACTTCATATTCCTTGTCCTGATCCTCCGTGACATGGAAAGGACCAGGTTGGTCAGCCGGCTGACCAGGTAAGTGTTCTTTATATGGCTCTACCCGAGATATATTAACTTTGGGATGAATCCACATCAAGCAGGGGAGAAGCAGTGCAACTGCATTAGGGCCAACTATTTTTGTGATTTTGTAGGGGCCAAGCCAGTGCTCAGAGAGCTTCTTTGATGTGTGTGGCAAGTGGAGATTGTCTGTTGACAACCAGATGAGATCACCAACAGCATATGCTGGTGCCTCTGAACATTTCTTATCTGCTTGGACCTTCATATGGTCCTGGGCTTTTATCAAATTGTTTTTGATGTCCTCCAAAGTCTTGGCCATAGCATCAGCCAACGCATCAGCCACTGGGGCCTTTGAGACGTGGGACTCCATGCCCATTCATGGGGCATAAGAGTGTGTGACTTCAAAAGGGGATTTTCGGGTAGAGGCTTGCCGCTTCGAGTTATATGAAAACTGGGTGAGCAGAAGCCAGTCTGCCCACTCATCCTGCTTCTCTGCAGTAAACAAACAGAGATACTGCTGGAGATCTCAGTTCATGTGCCCCGTCTGACCATCTGTCTGTGGGTGATGCACAGTTGAAAGTTTAGGTTTAACACCCAATCAGGCATACAGATCTTCCATAAGCTGTGATGTGAATTGGGGTCCATGATCTGTCATGATGCTTCTCGGAAGCCTGTGGTTCTTCCAAACATTGTGCAAATATAGTTTAGCCATGTCCAGTGTGGTGACTGTTTTGTTACAGGGAATAAACTCCACTTCTTTGGAGAATCTATCAACAACAACAAGAATGGAGTTGAAGCCATTGGAGGGAGGGAGGGAGGTTGTAACGTCGGCTGTGATGTCAACCCAAGGCATGTGTGGGACTTCCAAGGGTTGGAGCTTGCTGGCAGGCACAATATTGCCTACTTTGTGTTACGGATGTAATGATGATAGGACCTTTTTCCATTTCTTTCCTTCACTTTCTCTATGCTTTCCTCTTCTTACACTTTCTTACGATATGACTAGGGTCACGAACCGTCACGTGACTCTTCCCCCTCTTCCTTGATCACATGACTTAGTGGGAGTTAGGTCACATGACATCCCCCTCTGTGATCTATGGATCTTCCCCTGGTCGGGATCTTCCCTAGATCTTCCCCCTTGCTGCTCACACCTTCCCTTACCTCATCGTACCTCGCAGCAAGGCTATGCCTTCTCTTCTTCTCTTCCTTATTTAATTACCACTGACACTTCTTTATCCCACGATCATCCCCGCTTGGCCTCATGTCTACCTCATGGGCCATAGCCTCATTAATTACCGCCTCTACCTGCCCTTATGTTACTATACCCATACATGTCTTGGTATCGTAGATCATACCATAACATGTACATACATAGAAGTAGTATTTAAGGCCTAAAAGCCGGTAGTTGAACTCATTCAAGTTCTTCTGTTCTTTCCCCTCATAAGGGTTGGAGCATAAGTCTTGGGTCACTTTCCCAACTCCTTCAGCCAGGACATTGGCCTTGGACACGTTGTCCTTGGTCTTTGTTTGGGTTGTTACACTTTGAAGTGTTGACATCTGTCACAGTGTGAGATGTATTCTTTTACATGGTGGGCCACATGTGGCCAGGAGTAGCTGCACCACAGCAATTCTAGGGTCTTTTCAGCCCTGGGGTGACTGGTGATGGGTAAATTGTGATGTAATTTAATGGTGTCCAAGTGAAGGCTTCCTTCGTCAGGGATGTAAAAGTGGCCATCACTGGTGTAGATGATGCCATTAGAATCTATGTCCGATTGTCTCCATCCGTCAATGATGGTCGGACCATCTTCCATGAACAATGTCTTTGTTGCATCCCTGGTGTTACGAACGTAACATGTTACTAGACTTTTTTCTTTTTCTTTTTCTTCTATGTTAACCTTTACCTTTCTTACCTTACGATTCAGGTCACGTGAAAGTCACGTGATCCTTCCCCTTTCCTAGTCACGTGACCTAATGGGAGTCAGGTCACATGACACATCCCTCCGCGATCTCTGGATCTTCCCCTGGTCGGGATCTTCCCTAGATCTTCCCCCTTGCTGCTCACACCTTCCCTTACCTCATCGTACCTCACAGCAAGGTCATGCCTTTACTTCTCTTCTTTCATTTTCCTTATCTTTAATTACCGCTGACACTCTTCCTTACCCACGATAATCCCCGCTATGCCTTATGCTTAGCGCATGTAGCATTGCCTCATTAATTACCGATACTGCCTGCCCTTAACTTACTATACCTTTATTTCGAAGTACATTGTAGATTAGACATCTACATGTACAAACCCTAGAGTAGTATTTAAGGCCTAAGAGCCGGCAGTAGAACTCATTCGAGTTCTTCTGTTCTTTCCCCTCATAAGGGTTGGAGCCTAAGATGCTTGGGTAATACATGACCCCATACTCCTTCAGCCAGGACATTGGCCTTGGACACATCGTCCTTGGTCTTTGTTTGGGTTGTTACACCTGGTGCGTTTTATGAGGTGATCCCCTTCATCCATAATATGGACTATTGAGGCCTGTATCTTGTCCAGGAAAATGACTGTTATCCCTGTGTTGTCATTCTCCATGCCAATTGTGTGATCCTCTCATCTAGAGAGGGTGTTGGCTTTTGCCATGGTAGCCCCTGGCTTATATAACCAAAGAAAATTAAACTGGGAGAGATATTGCGCCCAGCACACTTGGCGGTGGTTAAGGTCCTGTTGCTTCATGAACCATTGCAGGTTCACATGGTCATTCCACACCTCAAACTCCTGCTTAGCACCTTCAAGGTTGTGGCGCCATATCTCAAGCAAACAAATTACACTTAACATTTCTTTGTCAGTGATAGGGTAGTTTTGTTCTTCTGGGCTCATAGAGTGGGAAGTGTAGGCAACCGGGTGCCACTTGTTGTCTTTAAAAATAGAGAGCACAGCTCTAGTGGTGAAGTCCAAGGAGTCACACTCCATTTGGAACTTGCAATCATTATTGGGGTAGGCTAGAATAGGGGTGGATGTGAATTTTTCTTTTAGTGTGTTGAACACCTGTTGTTGGATACTGCCCCAGGTGAAAGGCATGTCCTTTTTCATAAGATTGTGTAGTAGGCATGCTGTTTGCGCATATCCAGAGATGAATCAGTGGTAGAAATTAGCCAATCCAAGGAAGCTTCTTACTCCTTTAACATTATTTGGTTCTGGCCAGTCCAGAATGGCTTTGACTTTGGAATTATCCATATGGATGCCGTCTTTTCCTACAATCATGCAGAGAAACTCTACTCCTTTGGCATGGAATGTGCACTTTTCTGGTCTGATGAAAAGATTGTTTTCTTCGAGACAGCAAAGTACTTCCAACATAACCTTGTCATGTTCCTCCTTTGAGTTAGATTTTGTAAAAATCATGAGATTGTTGATATAAACGACACAGATGTCTTCCATGTTGGCAAAGATTTTGTTCATCATAATTTGGAACATTCCGGGGGAATTGCACATTCTGAAGAACATGACTAGGGGTTTGAATGATCTGCCGTAACAGGTGAACACTGCTTTCCATTTGTCACCTTCTTTGATGCGTACATTATTGTATCCCCATTGGAGATCCATTTTAGTGAACATTTTTGCTCCTTTGAGCTTATTGACAAGTTGGTAGATTAGGGGAAGAGGGTAGTTATTTTTGACCATGTGTTCATTTAGGTAGCGGTAGTCTTGGACCATCTGCTTCTTTCCATCCTTCTTTGGGATGAAGAACACTGGTGACATCTGAGGGGATTTAAAGGGCCTGATGTGTTACAAATCGTAATGTTTTCCTTATTCTTTTTCCTTTTCTTTACTTTACGGACTTACCTTTCCTACCCTATGATTTGGGTCATGTGGAAGTCACATGATCCTTCCCCCTTTCCTAGTCACATGATCGGAGTGACCGACTGATCACATGACATCCCCCTTCGCGATCTTGGGATATTCCCCGGATCTTCCCTATCACGATACAAGCCTCCCCTTTCTCATCTTACCTCATCGTGGTAGCTATGCCCTTCTCTATTTAATTACCGTATGTTTCCATTCTTCCCCTTCTTTACTCACGATCACCTCCGCTTTGCCTCATGCCTAGCGCATGTCACACTGCCCCTTTAATTACCGCCACATGCTTCTCTTCTTTAGTTTATACTTACATAGACGTACATCGTAGATCAGGGATCCACATGTACAAACAGTAGAATAGCATATAAGGCCAAAGAGCCGACAGAGGAGAACATTCAAGTTCTCTTCTGCCTTCCTCCATCATAAGGGTGCAGACATTGGACTGGGTCACTTTCCCTCATCCTCTACGGTCTGGCATTCGGCCTTGGGCATGCGTTGCCCTTGGTCGTTTGTTGGGTTGTTACATGATGTATCCCTTGCAGAGTTGCTCATCAATGAACACCAAGACTTCTTCCTGCTCCTGTGGTGATAGAGGGATTAATCTACCCTTTTTGGCTTTAAATAAGTCCTTCATGTCGATAGCGTGATCCCATGGTTTATGTGTGGGCATTCACTCCGACTCATGCTTCTGAAAGATGTGAAGGAATTTATGTAATAACCATGGGACTAGTTCAGCGGCTGTTTTCTCTTTAGGGGGGGAAGGTGTGACTAGTGCAGATCTAACATTGTGAGCCACCCATGCGGCTTCCGTCTCTTCATTTTCTAGGCACCCTAGGAAGGCAGTCTTTTCTTGGAGAAGGTAGCAAGAATGGGGACAACATGTCATCTTGACCGTCCCATGTTCGCAGTCAATCTCAGGGTTGTGCTTCTGAAGCCACGTGAACCCCAGAATCATCTGGTTTTTGCCAAGATCTGTTACTTCGGCTCTCACCTTCTCATGATGACCTTGGTATGAAATGGTAATGTCCATGCAGTGAATAATGTTACCAGTGGAGTTCTTGGTGCCATCAACATTAAAGATCGGGATGGGGTGGTGTAGAGGGTGTAAAGGAAGCTTTTTCTCTTTGACCCACGTTTGGTCAATAAAAATTATGTTTGCACGCCACTGTCTAGCAGGGCGCGTGTGGGAGTAAAGGTTTTTCAGTTGGAAGGGGAAATAGAAACATGAAGTAGGATTTCTTTGGTCATGTTGACTGATTGCATGAAAACTTCTTCTGGGAATTTGGACGTAGAGGGGGATAATTTTTTTGTATTTTTCAAAGGAGAATTAAGCACAGGATTAGAGTCCCTGCCGCACTTCGCCTCTAGCAAAGTCATTTCTTGACTACAGTATATATGACATTAACTGTTTCTAAAAAAGTTCCTGATAAATTCCCTTAATTGAACAACTTCTGTTCTGTCTTCACTACCATACATGTCTGTCCATCTCTTCCTTCCCCTTGGCAGTCTCACCATTAATGCAGATAACTCCCCCACAGACACTTTCAGCTTATTCCACAATATATTAAATCCACTACTTATTTTCCAGTTTTGAACAAATGGCATAGATTTCCTGTTATGCTATAACTATAAATCCCCATATGCCTATGTTATCTGAAATCTCAGATGCCAATGACAGCAAGATGCACAATGTGATGCTGGAAGCAACAGGTCATACATGTCTCATGAAGGTAACAATACCTTCTGAATCCACATCTTAATCAGGCATTCCATGTATGCTGTATGTCTGCAGTGTGCCATCACAGGAATGACCCTAATGTCATAGAAATATATTTAGACAAAATCTGCCCACAAGCCATAATTGATATATATTTACATCATCTCATAACATCTGCTATTCATGATGAATGTCAGACATATCACTGATCAATAACATCACCATTTCATCCACTTACATGTCACACACATATGTCTCCTCCAACTCCTTCAGAATAAGCTCAATCCATCCCACCAATCATGCCCCCTATTTGATCACCCGTCTCTCCAATTTGCTTTTTTTGAGACTCTAGCTTTCCTTGAATTTCTCTGATTTTGATTGCATGTTCTTTGTTACAATTTTCATTCCCTTTCCTCAAGTACTCCTTATCTCCTTCTTCTTTTATCGCTACAATTGGAGAGGCCGCACCACGTCGAACAATAGCTTCCTTCTTCTCACTGGTCCTAACTCCGTGTTCCTATCCTACCTTTAGTTCTCCTTATCATTGGACTTATCATCTCCTCCACTGGTTCTCTCACACCGGTCATTGTCCCCCGTTTCCATCAGATTCTATGAGCTTCTCTCTTCTTCCTTTCTTAGTCGTTTCCCCTTGGTCCGTGCGCGCTGGTCCGCAGTATTTAAACACTTCTATACCACATGTATATCTCATTCTTGATCTATGCAATACAAGCGTAACGTTAAGTCTCACCTCCCTTGAGTCCCCTCTGAGTTTATCCCTTGGAAGAAACTTCGCTTCATCCCTTGTCATCCTTGTCTATCTCTGAATGATTGCTCATCTGATGTCGGTCTCTTCGTGAGCATCGCCAGAATGCAGTCTGTCTAGTAAGAGACCTTATTGTATACGCTTCGCGTAACATTCTTCTCACATCCTATTTCCCTCCTCAACTAATGCATCTTCTAGATCTCTAAGTTGCTTCTCTGCACCCATTATTATGCTCTGCACCATCTCCTCCCAATGTAATGTGTCATCCTGCTATCTCCCAGCAGATATGGCCTCATTATGCCAAATTCAGATCTCTCTTTTCTGAAATGCTAAACATCTCTCCAGATCCTTGTGCTGTCTCCACACCTTTTCTATCCTTGCCATGAGCTCCCTTACCAAATCACCACTATTACTTACCCCCCACTATGCACTTGCTACAACTCCTCTGCTGCCACATCAGGTCTCCCATGAGTATTGTTACATTTCATCCTAGTGTGCACACCTTCTGTCTTCTTATCTTTGGACTACCTTTTTCTTTTTCATTGATAACTCATTCCATATTCCTAATTGTCCATCTTTGTTGTATGATTACCCACTTATTTCATCATCAAAATTACTTCTCCATAGCTTTCCAGCCAAGTCCATCACTTGATGACTCATTCTCACTTACTCAGCTTGTTCCTTGACCTTCTATAACTCTCTACCTAGTTACCCAATTAGGTATCTCAGAGCCTGCCCTTAACATAGGGGTTAGGTATATAGGGCCTCTCAATGAGTACCTTCACCTTTAAGCTAGTTCTCCTTTATACTTGTACCTTTTAGAGCTTTAACAATCTATTTGTCTTTTCTTACATTCCTGCTCAAATTTTACAAGTCTGTGGCTGCACTTTGAGCAGGCAGCTTGTCCCTGAACACTCTTGACCCCTGATGACTGTTCTGTCATCTAGGACCCTTGACATTGCTACAAATGTCTTGTCTTACCTAGGAAACTCCTGGTAGGGACCCCTTGATCCTTACCTTGACTTAAAGGCTATGCTTGTTGTTACGAACGGTACTCTTTTCCCCATTTTTCTCCTCTTTTTCCCGTTCTCCACATGGTCAAATGTTGACCTTTTCATGGACTTAGATGTTTTCTCATGCAGCGCTTACCTAAGCACACAGACACTATCTCATTTTATCTTTCTTTCCTTATCTTTTTCAATCACATGACCTAGAGTCATGACCCTTTGGCCTAGGCCCTTGCACAGCTTCATGTTCCCACGTTCATCTCCATCCTGTGCAGGGCAGTGCCCTTCTTTCTTCTTTTTCATTTCCGCTTCTTCTCTTCTCTTCCATTTGATGGCCTCACCTTGGCCTCATGGAATTCATGTCCACGTGCTTCCATTGCATGGCAGTGCACGCCTCATGTTTACCTTGCTTGCTTAATCTCTGTTGGTGTCTGCCCTAGAGTACTCTAACCTTGTATGGCATGTATTGGTAGATCCGGTACAAACAGGTACATACATTGTAGTAGTATATAAGGCCCAAAGTGCCAGCCAGAGAACTCCAGTCAAGTTCTCTTGGTCTTTCACCTTCATCGAGGGACCCAAGCAAGATAGACTCCTAGCTACTCTTCATCCTTTCTTACCTAGTGAACCTTTCTCTGACTCTACGAAGTTTACCTTCATTTGTTGGTTTGTTTCACTTGTTGTCCCATCTGGACCCAAGCATAACAATATCCTCTTTCATCAATCACACCATTTGCTGTTTGTGATTCTGGCATTCTGCAGGCATGTTTGATCATAGGATGATGAATTCACAGACATATAATGATGGATAAAGGTTTTATATGCCAACCTTAAAGTCAAGTTCATTAACACCCAATATTGCACTAAAAGCCCTGTGTCTTGTCTCTATTTGGGAATATTACATGTGGCAACAGATGACAATCTCCATTGATATTTAGGTATAGTATCCTGATGGATCACCCATGACATATTGTTATCCTCACTGTGATGTTATGCTTCTCTTTCATTTCCTTTATCTTTAATTACCGCTGACACTCTTCCTTACCCACGATAATCCCCGCTATGCCTTATGCTTAGCGCATGTAGCATTGCCTCATTAATTACCGATACTGCCTGCCCTTAACTTACTATACCTTTATTTCGAAGTACATTGTAGATTAGACATCTACATGTACAAACCCTAGAGTAGTATTTAAGGCCTAAGAGCCGGCAGTAGAACTCATTCGAGTTCTTCTGTTCTTTCCCCTCATAAGGGTTGGAGCATAAGTCTTGGGTCAAGTTCCCTCCTCCTTCAGCCAGGACATTGGCCTTGGACACGTTGTCCTTGGTCTTTGTTTGGGTTGTTACAGCTATATGTCGCACATTATAGGGAATAAATTATTATATCTATTAATGAATAAATATTTATAAAGTATTTATGGGTTATTTTCATATATGTAATCACAATAGTAGCACCCCAGAAATTGAGACATTGAAGGAATCAACAGATGTCAGAGAAAGAATTAGGAACAGGCCATGAAATTGTGTTGATTCAGGATGGTGTGACTCAAAATTATAGCAATGTAAACATTAGAGTGTGTGTAAAAATACAAAAAAAACTAGATAAAAGCATATGGTAGTTTGTGAATATTGACCTCCTTGCCTCACTCAAATAGATCCGTTTCATCCAGGAATACCTTTGAAAACTGCCCAGATCAAAGAGATCAAGGACAGCCTTTGCAATTGGTCTTGCTGCATCAAAAGTAGAGGACTCTTGCACCTCTGTGCCCTATGCAGTATAGGTTTGGTGATGGAGAACCATACCACACATGGTTATCAATGCATTCTTGTATATCTCTGGGGGCATAGTTAGTATTTTCGAATGTGAAAAATGTCAGAATTCACTGCATGATTTGGGTAGGATTGTCAATGCAAGAACAATCTGGCATAGGATTTTGAGGGTGCCGGCGTGCATGTCGTTCGTGACATACTTGCCCTGGGTGGTGTCAACAGGCCTTTCTAAGGGTTTACATGTATGTACTATTGATCTACAATAGCATGAGCATATGAAGGTAAAGTAAAATAGAAACATAAAGTGGTAAATAAAGATGTGAGGCCAAGGCAAGACATCACAATGGAAGTCAGTACAGCCCTGATTGTGAGATAAGGGGTGGAGAGGATTATAGATAAAATAGAAAGAAAAGAGAAACATAGCATTACCATAAGATAGGGGGGATTGGAAAGATGTATGGTAATAGGGTGATCCAGTAAATTTCTGAGATCTAGAAGGGTCCTGAAATCTGAAAAGGAAAGGGATTTGGGTAATCAGAATGTCAGAAGTGATAAGTCTGTAAAACAAAGTAAAAGAGAAGGAAAATAAAGGCAAAATAATATGAGATGTTACAATTCATACCAGAAATTAAATTCTTACTTTGTGTTGTTAGTGAGGTTTTTGCTGTCTTAAGTATTTTCTGGGCTTTTTTTTATGCTAGTTTATCTCCTGCGATTGAAATAGGAGGGATATGGCCACCTTAAGAAATAACATCCTTAAATCCTTTTGCAATTCCATTATTAAATACAATCTTATTAATATCTTCAGGAGCTTTTGAAACTTATGGTCACCATGTGTTGATAAATGGTAACAGAAAAGATATTTTAAGAGGATTAGAATTAACTGTTTTATTTGCAGTTCTTTTCATTTTCTTACAATATTTAGAATATGCTCATTCAACTTTCTCAAACTCAGATTCAGTATTTGGAAGTGCTTTCTTCTGTTCAACAGGTTTACATGGTATGTATGTATTAGTCAGAACTATCTTATTTTAGTATAATAAGTTAGAACTATAAATTATCATAATACAAATACTCATCATCAAGGATGTAAATCAGCTATATTGTATTGATATTTTATAGATATAGTATGGTTATTGTTATTGATTGCTGTATATTACTGGGGAGGATTATAATTAGAATGTAAATAGCATCAGAAATATTAATTACTTTGTTTATATTTTAATTACCATTCTTTTGGAATCATAAAATAAGTAAACAAAATACGTTACATATATTAAAATTATTAAAATTTGTAATTGATATTTGAGGATTTATTTTGAATAGAAAAATATGATCTTAATAATTAATGCTATAGAGATTATGCTTTTTGCTGTAATTTTATTAGTTTTAATAAGTTCATTCAAATTTGATGATAATATAGGACAAACTTTTAGTATTTATATTATATCAATAGCTGGAGCTGAATCAGTGATAGATTTAAGTATTTTAGTAGCTTTTTATAGATTAAGAGAAAATATTTCTATTAGATTTTAAAATTTTTATATATTTATGAATTTTGATTGTCTCTTTATTAGCATCTTTTGTATCTGGGTGTATAGGAAGAAAAATAGGTATAATAGGTTCTCATATTATTATATGTACTTGTTTATCTATTTCTTCTTTATTAGCTACAATAGCATTTTATGAAGTGAGTATATATGGTTCCCCTGTATCAATTTATTTATTTAATTGGATAGATTCTGAATTTATGTCTATTTCATGGGAATTCTTATTTGATCAATTAACAGTATCTATTTTGATACCTGTATTATATATATCAACATTAGTTGATATATATATATACAAATTTTTATTTTGCTGAAGATTCTCATAATCAAAGATTCTTCGCTTATTTATTTTTATTCACTATTTTCATGTTATTATCAGTTTCTGGAGCTAATTATTTTGTTATGTTCATAGGTTGGGAAGGTATTGGTGTAGTTTATTATTTATTTATTAGCTACTATTTTACTAGAATTCAAGCCAATAATGCAACTATATTCGCTTTGATTATGAATTGAGTTGGTAATATGGGATTAAGTATAGGATTCTTTGCATTCGTTGCCTTATTTGGATCTGTTGATTTTTCAACAATTTTTACTTTAGCATCTTTTATCAATGAAACAGCTATTACTATAATAAGTTTATTAATATAATATATTTATTTCGCATTGGTCTATAAAAGAAATGTTTATTGGTTCAACCTAATTCTAAATTCAAATTAGAATTATTTTTGTAACTATTTTTTAATAGATGTTTATTAAATATAGGCCAAGCTGTTAATATTAAAGCATCTGTTATATATATCAATATATCTATTACTTGTGATGTTAGAGCTACATGGAATAGACACTATATATACCTAAACCTGATTCAATTGGTTGACTGTATACCAGAATTAATAGTTAATGGTTTATTTATACATCTTCAATCTATTATGTTAGGTTTAAAAACATATATATTCTGTTTCTTATTTGTTCTATTTAGAGCTACTTTACCTAGATTAAGATATGATCAATTAAACTATATTAATTTTATTCATTAATTTTAATTTTAATATTAAATTAATATTTTTTCAGCAGCACCTTCCAATATGGCTATTTTGCTATGACTTTTGAGATGTTACTCAATTTAATTCATTGGGTTCAGTTTTTTTTTAACAATCATGTTTATAAATTTACCTGCATTGAAACCCCAGTTGTGATAAATAGCATATGAAGCACATTGTTCTTCATTCTTTTACACTTTCCCAGTAGCACCTTCACCTGTGGAATGTCCCAGTAGAGTGTTTTGTGGTAGTTGATGCTCACCAGGTGGTACATCTCTACCATGTAGTAGAACATGTTCCTACACTTTTTCCAGAACAGCTTTTGTCCAAGAAGCTATACCCCCAAGCAACATTCAAAATGTTGTCCACCACTTGCAGGCCTTCTGGCACAACCCTGTTGCACTGCACAATATCCCTATACATGATCCAGATCCTGTTGATCACCTTTCTCAGCCCTTCTCACAGCCTACTGAGGTGCATTGTCTGCATTCAAACCATGAACTCCTGATAGTTTGGGAATATGGTGACTTTTGGATCCTTCACCTCTGATAATTTCAACCCTTCCTTTGATCACCTGGAAGTTGATCTGATCTTTAGAAAGGGGGTAGTAATATGGATGTTATATTTTCTCCTCGTTTTTCTCTATTTTTCCCTCTTTTTCCCATCCTAATTGACACACTTTTGGGACTTAGATGATTTTTTGTATAGCAATTGCTTATTTGCATAGACACTCTGCTATCTTATCTCATCTTTTCAATCATGTGATCAATGGACACATCCTTTCAGCCTATGCCCTTGCACAGCTTCTCCTTCCCACATTCATCTCCATCCTTTGCAAGGCAGTGATGTTTCTCCTTTCTTCTATTTTTCTCTTCTATTTTATGGCTATGTATGCCTCACCCTTTTTATTTCTGTTATGCTTCCATTCCTGAGGCTATGTGCCTCATGACTTTTAATCTCCACTTATGACTCACTCTATTTTCATGGGTCCAGGGTATGGACTTATTAGAGTATATATCGGTAGATCTGGTACAAATACATGTACATACCTAGGTAGTATATAAAGGCCAAAGGCACCATTAGAGAACTTCAGTCAAGTTCTCTTGGTCTTTTCCATTTACTGGCCAACCAAGATAGATTCCTTCCCAACTTTCACTTATCCCTCTAGTAGTAGCTACATCTGACTTCTCTTACTTTTGCTTGGTTGTTGGTTGCTTCACTTTCTTTCTGGGTTGGTTGACACAAAGAGCTCAATTGGTGAGATTCCACTTCACTTTTCCTTGTGGAGGTGTTGGAGGTTTATGTCAGTCTAGATGGAAAGGTAGTCCTAATCTAGGGCTGTACAACATTACTTGGATATTGGGGTCTAAAAGTCCATCAAAAGCCTGTTGTGCTCTTCTGCAAACACTTTTGCGACATCTTGGTCAGACGACTAGTCCCTGCTGCTCACCATGTCCTGAAATTTGACAGGGGCAGTGAGGAAATTGAGTATTGACATGCTGTTTTGCAATATACTTCATTGCCTAGGAATTTTAACCCCCTAAGTCAAATCAATTGGGTCAGACCATCAAAAGGGGGAGGCTTACCCCACTGATGATGGGATACCAGGAACTGATGGTCCTGATACTCATTCTTGTAGAGGTGATGTTACAAAAGTGAAAGTGGTTGAAATGAAAAACATCTAGAATGACATTAAGAAGCTTTGTGTTTGTTACAATTTTCATTCCCTTTCCTCGGATACTCCTTGGATTGTTCTTTTCTCATTGCTACAACTGGAGAGGATACACCTGGTCTAACAATAGTTATCTCCTTCTCACCGGTCCGACATCCTTGTTCTTATCTTGTCTCTAGCTCTTATCTCGGACTTACCTTCTCCTCTACCGATTCTCTCACATCGGTGTGTATCCCCCATTTCCATCGCCTTCCATAATGTTCTTTACCTTTCCTCTTTTATTCTCTTCCCCTTGGTCCATGCGCACTGGTCCTGTGTATATAAACCAGTAGTTACCATTTGTATTCTCCATTCTTGATCTATGCAATACAAGTGTAACGTTAAGTCTCACCTCCTTCGAGTCCCTCTGAGTCTTTCCCTTGGAAGCATCCTTGCTTTATCCCTCGTCACCCTCATCTATCTCTGAACAATTGCTCATCTGACATTGGTCTCTTCATGAGCATTGCCAGAATGCAGTCTGTCTAGTAAGAGACTTTGTTGTATACACTTCGCATAACAGTGTTCCTCAAGAGGTGACCAAAGTGTGACTTTTTGATTGAGTCCACACTTGTCAAGATGGAGTCTATATATGCTTCTCTTGAATTGGAAGGTATGTTCATAAGTATGTTTAGCATGGTGTGTAGTGAATTTCTTTTGCTGTTAATGTGAGCAGGGAGAAGGATGTTAGAAGATATATGATGTTCAATCATGGATTTTTGGGAATGGCCATTTATAAAGTCTATAATTTTTTTAGCACTGTTTTAGTGGCATGAGTAATTGTACTAGAATCAGCACTGCTCACCCAAGTCCAGAATGTATGCAAGCCAAATGTTGAGAATCATGATTTCTATTATAACATTCTATTCCTGATCATGATTCTAGACCCGGAACAGAGTCTGGACTTCATATGCTATTCATATTACTCATAGATAGTGTCACGAATGGTACTCTTTTCCCCGCTTTTCCTTTCCTTTTCCCGTTCTCCACACGGTCAAACGTTGACCTTTCGGACTTAGTCATTTTTCATAGTGCAGCGCTTACGTTAGCGCACAGACACTGGTTTGATCTTATCTTTCTTTTCTTATCTTTTCGATCATGTGACCTAGAGTCACGACCCTTTGGTCTAGGTCCCTGCACAGGTTTCATCTTCCCACGTTCATCTCCGTCCTGTGCAGGGCAGTGCCCTTCTTT